>JBBDGP010004769.1:0-127393 GCA_037952835.1 Lithobates septentrionalis | reverse complement strand
GACGCACTGCACTGAATGTAAATAGCAGGAACGGATCTAGCTGAACACTGTGAGCAGGACGCACTGCACTGAATGTAAATAGCAGCAACGGATCTAGCTGAACACTGTGAGCAGGACGCACTGCACTGAATGTAAATAGCAGGAACGGATCTAGCTGAACACTGTGAGCAGGACGCACTGCACTGAATGTAAATAGCAGGAACGGATCTAGCTGAACACTGTGAGCAGGACGCACTGCACTGAATGTAAATAGCAGGAACGGATCTAGCTGAACACTGTGAGCAGGACACACTGCACTAAATAGTCTAGATAGAAGATAACAGGAACGGATCTAGCTAAACTGAATACAGTGTATATATATATATGCAACACCTGGGATGCATATATATACACAATACACTGTAAGTGCAGCTAACTGACTGACTGTTTCTGCCTAATCTATCTAACTCAAATCAAATGACACTGTCTCTCTCTCTCTCTCTATCTCTCAGCACACCGGAACACACACTACACAGGGCCGCCGTGCAGGCGGCCTTATATAGTGTGGGGTGTGTACTAAATCCCCTGAGCCATAATTGGCCAAAGCCACCCTGGCTTTGGCCAATTACAGCTCTCTCTACTGACGGCGCTGTGATTGGCCAAGCATGCGGGTCATAGTGCATGCTTGGCCAATCATCAGCCAGCAATGCACTGCGATGCCGCAGTGAATTATGGGCCGTGACGCGCCACGCGAATTTGGCGCGAACGGCCCATATCGTTCGCAATTCGACGGACGGTCGAACAGCCGATGTTCGAGTCGAACATGGGTTCGACTCGAACACGAAGCTCATCCCTAGCCAGGGAGGGTACTCGCAACCCCCCCACCTCCTGGCTAGTAAAAATATTGTATGTTGGGCTGGGGGCATCCCTCAACCATCCACCTCCAAATCAGAGATGCCCCCAGCCCAATATACTTCATTGTTACTGTCCTGGAGGTGGGGGGGGGGGGGGTTGAGGGATGGAGGTGGGGGTTGATGGATGGAAGGGGTGGGGGGTGAGGGATGAAGGTGGGGGTGGTTTTGAGAGGTACAAGGGGGGGAGGGGTAGGGGATGGGGGAGGAATTTGGGGAGTTGAGGGGTGGAACTGGGAGTGGGGAGGTTGGGGGGGGGGTTGAGGGATAGAGGTGGGGGGGGGGTTGAGGGATGGAGGTGAGGGTGGGGAGGTTCAGGGCTGGAGGTGGGGGGTTGAGGGACAGAGGTGGGACTGGGGGTTGAAGGATGGAGGTGAGGGTGGGGGGTTGAGGCATGGAGGTGGAAGGGGGGGTGGTTGAGGGATAAAGGAGGGGTAGGGCAATTGAGGGATGGAGGTGAGGGTTGGGGGTTGAGGGTTGGGGGGCTTGGGGGGGTTGAGGGATGGTGGGGGTGTTGAGAGATGGAGGTGAGGGTGGGTTCAGGGATAGAGGAGAAGGTGGGGGGGGTTGAGGAATGGAGGTGAAGGTGGGGGGTTGAGGGATGGAGGTGAGGGTGGATGGGGGTTGAGAGGTGGGGTGGGGGTTGAGGGATGGAGGTGAGGGTGGGGGGGGGGTTGAGGGATGGAGGTGAGGGGGGTTGAGAGGTGGGGTGAGGGGCTAAGGGGTGAAGGTGAGGGTGGGGGGGCTGAGGGATGAAGGTGAGGGTGGGGGACTGAGGGATGGAGGTGAGGGTGGGGGGACTGAGGGATGAAGGTGAGGGTGGGGGGACTGAGGGATGGAGGTGAGGGTGGGGGACTGAGGGATAAAGGTGAGGGTGGGGGGACTGAGGGATGGAGGTGAGGGTGGGAGGACTGAGGGATGGAGGTGAGGGTGGGGGGACTGAGGGATGAAGGTGAGGGTGGGGGGGACTGAGGGATGGAGGTGAAGGTTGGGGGGCTGAGGGATATGGAGGTGAGGGTAGGGGGGTTGAGGGATGGAGGTGAGGTTGGGGGGACTGAGGGATGGAGGTGAGGGTTGGGGGGCTGAGGGATATGGAGGTGAGGGTGGGGGGGTTGAGGGATGGAGGTGAGGGTGGGTGGGGGTTGAGGGATGAAGGTGAGGGTGGGGGGGTTGAGGGATGGAGGTGAGGGTGGGGGGGGGGTTGAGGGATGGAGGTGAGGGGGGTTGAGGGGTGGGGTGGGGGGCTGAGGGATGAAGGTGAGGGTGGGGGGGCTTAGGGATGAAGGTGAGGGTGGGGGGACTGAGGGATGGAGGTGAGGGTGGGGGGACTGAGGGATGAAGGTGAGGGTGGGGGGACTGAGGGATGGAGGTGAGGGTGGGGGGTTGAGGGATGGAGGTGAGGGTGGGGGGTTGAGGGATGGAGGTGAGGGTGGGTGGGGGTTGAGAGGTGGGGTGGGGGTTGAGGGATGAAGGTGAGGGTGGGGGGTTGAGAGATGGAGGTGGGGGAGGTTGAGGAATGGAGGTGGTTGAGGGATGGAAGAGGAGGCGGGGGTGTTGAGGGATGCAGGTGGGGGGGGTTGAGGGATGGAGGTGGGGTGGGGGGTTGAGAGATGGAGGTGAGGGTGGGTGGGGGTTGAGAGGTGGGGTGGGGGTTGAGGGATGAAGGTGAGGGTGGGGGGTTGAGAGATGGAGGTGGGGGAGGTTGAGGAATGGAGGTGGTTGAGGGATGGAAGAGGAGGCGGGGGTGTTGAGGGATGCAGGTGGGAGGACTGAGGGATGGAGGTGAGGGTGGGGGGACTGAGGGATGAAGGTGAGGGTGGGGGGACTGAGGGATGGAGGTGAAGGTTGGGGGGCTGAGGGATATGGAGGTGAGGGTAGGGGGGTTGAGGGATGGAGGTGAGGTTGGGGGGACTGAGGGATGGAGGTGAGGGTTGGGGGGCTGAGGGATATGGAGGTGAGGGTGGGGGGGTTGAGGGATGGAGGTGAGGGTGGGTGGGGGTTGAGGGATGAAGGTGAGGGTGGGGGGGTTGAGGGATGGAGGTGAGGGTGGGGGGGGGTTGAGGGATGGAGGTGAGGGGGGTTGAGGGGTGGGGTGGGGGGCTGAGGGATGAAGGTGAGGGTGGGGGGGCTTAGGGATGAAGGTGAGGGTGGGGGGACTGAGGGATGGAGGTGAGGGTGGGGGGACTGAGGGATGAAGGTGAGGGTGGGGGGACTGAGGGATGGAGGTGAGGGTGGGGGGACTGAGGGATGAAGGTGAGGGTGGGGGGACTGAGGGATGGAGGTGAGAGTGGGGGGACTGAGGGATGAAGGTGAGGGTGGGGGGACTGAGGGATGGAGGTGAGGGTGGGGGGACTGAGGGATGGAGGTGAGAGTGGGGGACTGAGGGATGGAGGTGAGGGTTGAGGGGCTGAGGGATATGGAGGTGAGGGTGGGGGGTTGAGGGATGGAGGTGAGGGTGGGGGGACTGAGGGATGGAGGTGAGGGTTGGGGGGCTGAGGGATATGGAGGTGAGGGTGGGGGGTTGAGGGATGGAGGTGAGGGTGGGGGAACTGAGGGATGGAGGTGAGGGTGGGGGGACTGAGGGATGTAGGTGAGGGTGGGGGAACTGAGGGATGGAGGTGAGGGTGGGGGGACTGAGGGATGGAGGTGAGGGTGGGGGGTTGAGGGATGGAGGTGAGGGTGGGGGGTTGAGGGATGGAGGTGAGGGTGGGTGGGGGTTGAGAGGTGGGGTGGGGGTTGAGGGATGAAGGTGAGGGTGGGGGGTTGAGAGATGGAGGTGGGGGAGGTTGAGGAATGGAGGTGGTTGAGGGATGGAAGAGGAGGCGGGGGTGTTGAGGGATGCAGGTGGGGGGGGTTGAGGGATGGAGGTGGGGTGGGGGGTTGAGAGATGGAGGTGAGGGTGGGTGGGGGTTGAGAGGTGGGGCTTGAGAGATGGAGGTGAGGGAGGTTGAGGAATGGAGGTGGTTGAGGGATGGAGGAGGAGGTGGGGGTGTTGAGGGATGCAGGTGTGGGGGTTGAGGGATGGAGGTGGGGGCGGGGGGTTGAGGGATAGAGGTGGAGGTGAGTGGTTGAAGTATGCTCCCCCCATTGTATCTGCCAGAAATCCAGTGCCACCCTCTGCTTTATTATCTCACACAATGTGATCAGGAAGTGTCACCTCCCCCCTTTATTATTGAGAAGAGGAAAGGGAGATGTTCTGTAGTCCTACCATACATCCTGTCCTAGGCAACAACGCTGCATAGATACAGTACAGTGAGTGAGCGTTGTGACCTGAGGACAGAAAGCGCATTACTGGCAGCATAGGCGTGCGCACAGGGTGTGCCAGGTGTGCCTGGGCACACCCTAATCACCTAGTGCACATTAGCATTATCAGCGGGGAAATGGGAAAGATCTCATTTTACCAGCTGTGCCATAAGAGAAGTACTTACGGGATTCTCTTTCACTGTGCTGGCAGGGAGGTCAATGTGCCAGGGCCATATATACAGTATATAGACACACACACACACACGCATGTGTGTTTGAGCTTTGGGGTGCCCACCCTAATGCAATAGGCTGCGCACACCTATGACTGGTAGGATCACCAACTGTAAATAAAAGAAAAAAACTATTACCTGAAAACTAATACAGCTGCCACATCTAAGGACGGTGATCTGTAACCTAACATTTCTGTTCCTGGATTCTGATACAAATACTGTGTAGGGTTCGGTTCTGGACACCACCCAATGTTGATAAAACATCTTCTGTACACCTACTGTGCCCATTATGAGGGGTCCCCACCATCCCTGTGCTGAGATCCCGGGTCTGTACACCTGCTGTGCCCATTATGAGGGGTTAATTATGTTTATTGAAAAATCTTACAAACAACAACTTATATACAATAAAACCATAATAAATAAATAAAACATATTTACAAAATAATTGAAAACCACTATACAAAACAGAAAAACAAGAACATAATAAATGGTGCAAACCAAATTGCGCACAACACAATCCCTACGGGAGAGCCAGACTAAGGAACATCACCGTCGCCATGCATGGAGCCTTTTATCAAAAATATATTTGATCTGAAAATCTAGGGGAGTGAATCAAGAATACAAAGAAAAGCCGCACACCCCGAGATCAACAGGCAGCAGCTACAGAGTCCTGATATTCCTCCACGCCCTTATCCAGGCCTCCTGCTGCCACCTGCCTTTCTCAAGACCCTGAATCTTCCCAACCTCACCCAGAATGTCCTGCACCACCACTTCCACAGGGAGGATTTTACTCCGTAAGGAGACCTGACACCGTGCACTCCACGTGAAATAACGGACTACTGGACTAACTAAAAAAAGTGTTTCCAAATCATAATCCTGACGAGTCTGGAATGCCCCATACGCCCACTCTGCATAACTCATATGGGGGAGGAAGGGTATACTCAGAGCCCTCTACACCCTCTTGTACACCTCTATATTAAAAGGGCACTGAAGTAGAAAGTGATTTGTGGACTCCACCACTCCTCCACACTTCACTCTGGGGCAGCCCCGATAACTCATGGAAAGAAACTTCAAGTTGCCCTTCACATATAGTTTTCCATGAAAGGTAAGCCAAGCCCGATCCCTTGGGATTCTCTCCAAATTAATCAATCGCAAACCCACCCCCAAAACCTGGCTTGGGCAATCCCTCAAGGCCAGTGGCTCGCAAAAAGCAGAGCTCATGAATCCGCTTCTCAAGAAGTTTCCTTGGAAGAGATTTGACTTCTCCTGCTGTTACTTGCCACTGCCGAAGCATTTTTAAACACGGGGCAACATAAGCCGGGAGCTGTTCATGCTTGACCCTCAGGCTTTTCACTGGCCCACCATTCTCCCAGTCTCGCAGAAAGGGCCTAAACCAGGACTGGAAAATACCAACCCACCCAGACGGTCTCTCTGCCAACATGTTACCAAGATTGTACTTCACAAACATTAGAGAGAAAAAGACTACAGGGTTGACCATCCCTAGACCACCCTCCCGCCTAGGAAGGTAAGTCACATTCCTTTTGACAAGGTTTATTCTGTTCCCCCATACAGAAAAATCGGAATCAGGTAAGTCTTGATCGGATCAACCTTTTCCCTCAAGGAAAGCTGCCAACCATTCCAGCTTGCCACCTTGGCATCGGCATTCTCCAGCCTGTTCACCCAATTTGCATAACCATAGTCACCTGGGCCGAATTCAATGCCTAGAACTCAAATTTTTTGTTGGGGCTCCTGGAAGTCATCTGGGAGAACAAAGCCCTCACCTTCCACACCCATCCAGAAAGCTTCACACTTGTCCTGGTTGACCTTTGAACCTGATGCCTCTGTATATTGCCCTATCACTGAGACCACCTCCTGCGCCTCCCCAGTCCCAGAGATAAAAACAGAAACATCATCAGCATTGGCCACAACCGTCAAAGGAGGCTCACCAGCGATGCCCAAAGGTACCCCACACAAAGGTCCACTCTCTAGCCTTCTAATGAAGGGGTCGATCGCAAACACATATAGCAGAGGACTCAATGGACACCCCTGACGCACACCCGAGCCGACCGCAAAGGGCTGCCCGACCCAACCATTAACCAGAGGAAAGCTTTCAGCCCCTTTGTACAAAATCTTGAGCCAATCAATGAAACCCCCCTCCAGGCCATATTTGTCAAGAAGGAGCCACAAGTACTCATGATTAACCCGATCAAAGGCCTTAGCCTGGTCCAATGTCAGCAAAAATTTACCCCAACCAGCAGCCCTACAACGCTCCAAGGCCTCCCGGACAGCTAACACCGCTGAGAAAGTGCTTCTACCTTGGACCGAACAGTGCTGGTGGCGGGATAACAAACTGCCTGCAACTGGTGATACTCGCCAGAAGAAAATCTTTGCCAGTATCTTTCTATCGACATTAAGAAGGCTAATGAGGCGCCAATTCCCAATCATCGAAGGATCTTTACCCTTTGACAGAAGGATCACTGCAGATTGCCTCATGGAGGAAGGGAGAGAACCCTCATTCAAACAGCCATTAAAAACCTCCGCAAGGTAGGGAGCCAGGATCGTCTTAAAACATTTATAGAACTCAGCTGTCAAACCACCTGGCCCTGGCGTTTTCTAGATGGCTAGTTTATCAATAGCCTGGATTACCTCATCTGCAGTGATTTCATCTGTCAAATTCATCAAAGGAACATTACTTTCCAGTCCTGGTGTAGAGTCCAAAAAACCCAAAATCCTTGTCCGATCAATGTTCCTTCCTCCCAGGAGATCGGCATAGTATGACCTGACAACCTCCAGGATCCCTGACCTAGACTTCGTCAGAGAGCCGTACTGTCCCTCAGGCCATTGACAGTCTTAACTGCTACGCTCTGTTTACAGTTCTGGTAAGGGTCAGGCCAATGGTATTTCCCGTAATCCCTCTCCTGAACCAAAGAGGCGTGCCGGTCAATTTAATGCCTAGAACTCTAATTTTTTGTTGGGGCTCCGTGAAGTCATCCGGGAGAACAAAGCTTTCACCTTTCGCGCCCATCCAGAAAGCTTCACACTTGTCCTGGTTGACCTTTGAACCTGATGCCTCTGTATACTGCCTTATCACTGAGACCACCTCTTGCGCCTCCCCAGTCCCGGAGACAAAAACAGAAACATCATCAGCATAGGCCACAACCTTCAAAGGAGGCTCACCAGCGATGCCCAAAGGTACCCCACACAAAGGTCCACTCTCTAGCCTTCTAATGAAGGGGTCGATTGCAAACACATATAGCAGAGGACTCAATGGACAACCCTGATGCACACCCAAGCCGACCACATAGGGCTGCCCGACCCAACCATTAACCAGAGGAAAGCTTTCAGCCCCTTTGTACAAAATCTTGAGCCAATCAATTAAACCCCCCTCCAGGCCATATTTGCCAAGAAGGAGCCATAAATACTCTTGATTAACCTGACTAAATGCACAGACTGGGGCCCCATAGACTGGGAAGACACAGGCACACTAGGTAAACACACAGACTGGGGCACCACAGACTGCAAAAACACAGACATATTGGGTATTGGCACAGACTCAGATGGAATCACAGGCACTCCAGCTGCTGAGCTCTGAGCATCCTTAATGTCCAGGCGGAAGAACTCTCTCATAAGCTCAGGCTTGTTATGCATTGCCTCAGGACACTGACTGTAAGGATGTCCCACTGCATTGCACAGGTTGCACTTTATAATGTTACAATCCTTTGCCAAATGTCCTACACCCTGACACAGAGAGCACTTTATCACCGGACAGGAGGATGCAAGATGCCCTTTATCTCCACACTTGTTGCATAGCTTTGGCTGGCCCAGGTAGAAGATGGTCAGCCTGTCCCTCCCCAGGAAAGCTGAGGATGGCAGATGCTGAACGACATCGTCAATGACTTTTAATTTTAACTGCACAGATCACCCCCCCATCCCGATCATCCTTAATCTTCTTTAGGGGGCTCAGGATGTCTCCAGACCTCCTCAACCATACAGATAAATCCCCTTGTGGTATAGACTCATTGCGGACAAGAACTGTCACCATTTTAATGAGTGGCTGGCGTGATACAAGCTTGGGGATGAGCCCTCTCCAGTCCGGCAGGCCCCTACACATGTGCTCATATTTCTCCCAAAATATGTCCAAAGACTCCGGACGGATAAAGGACCAATCATACTCGTAGGAACCGGCCGGACTGATCAGGGCGAAGATATCTGTGGGCCTAAACCCCATCTGCAGAAGCTTATCCACCACTGCCCTCCTATGCGGAGGAAGTCCACCCCCCTCCCATCTAAGCTGCACAATATTCCTCCTTTTAAACAGGGAGGAAGATAAAAAAATTTCCATGCTCCTTCCCTGCTTGCTCCCCCTTCCCAGATCCTGTAGCAGCAACACCAGCCTAAGTTTTTCTCACAGACACACCAACTGCAGTCTTGTCCTTATACACAATCAGACAGAGAGTCTGATTCAGCTGGGATAGTAGTCTTTGGATTAACAGAGATGAGATCCGCCCTCTGCCTCTGCTCTGAACATGCAGCTTCTTTCCTGGGTTCAAGCACAGTCTTGGCTACTGAAGACTCCTGGAGAGTTGTAGCACTACTGCTCCCAGGATCTCCTCCACCATTCTCAGGAACAGCCACCGTGTCTGGTCCAGGCAAAGTTACTGTATTGTCCACGGCGCTCCTCTCTGCAGACTCTTCCCCCAGAAGCTGAAAGTTACTCTCATGAATTTCATCTGAAGCTTTGTTTTCAGCAGGTAATTCAGACTGCATTGCATGCTGTACATTGTCTATGGGTCTGGGCTGACTGCCAGTAGCACTACAACCCTCAGCAAGCCCATTGTCATTAATAAAGTCCACATCACCATCCTGCACAAACACTGTACCTGCTTGCTGTGCTGTTACCTTTGTGATGTAATGGCTGACAGTGGGATCAGACTTCCCCCCAGTTGCTGCAGACTTCATGGTGAATCTTGCTCTCTCCACAGGTCTCTCTTTCACAGGGCGAGGAACGGTGTCCATCTTCTCATCATCATCTGAGGAATCCGCACCCAAAGGGGATTCCAGCTTAGTGATGAAATTCAGCATGCCAGTACCTCCCTCAACCTCCTGCTCAGATGCTCCATATTTCTGCTGCAGAGGGAGGGGGACAGAGGCCTTCGCCATTGAGGGCTCAGCAGATACCTGAGGTGTTGAACAGCTGGGCTCCTCCTCCGGGCCCACTTTCTCACTCTCTGCTGACTCTGTTGGTCCCTGCTTCTCCTCACTGATTGGGTCACTTTCCATGCAGGAAGCGGCTGCTCTTCTCATTCGGCTAAACTGTTCCTCGTTTCTATATTTTTCTTTAAATATTCCGCTATTCTCCTTCAGAGGGCCCACCAATTCCTTCTGCTTCCTCAAAGCTTGCTCCAAGTCCTTCAACTCAGGCCTCAGAGCCGGTCTCTTCTTACTGTATACTTTGGCACAAATCTGTTTTTTCTTCCTAAATTCAGCCATCAAAACTAACAATTTCTCCTCTTCTTTCTCAATCCGTTTTAGCTTACCGACAATCCTATGTCTAAAGGCAGACAGGGACTCATCTCTCCTTGGGCCAGGCCCAGTATCTTCCCCAAGCTGAGGCCTAGTCACAGGCCTATCCAGGGGGCCCCCACCTGGGTCCTCCCCAGGATTCAGCATCCCCCCTGGGACAGAGAAGAAACTTTAGTCCCTGGTCTCTGGAAGCACAGGAGGTAAGGAACCAGCAACCTCATTGTCAAGGAGCAGAATGGCAGTTTCCCACCATCCCTGTGCTGAGGGTCTGTACACCTGCTGTGCCCATTATGAGGGATTGCCACCATCCCTGTGCTAAGCTCCCAGGTCTGTACACTTGCACATCTCTGACCCCACACACCTCATTACTGGATCTAATACAGAGCAGGGGATTAAGTGTCCCCCATCCCCCGTTCTATGATCTCCATCAGGGAGGACTGGCCCTTCAATGGGAGAAATCAGAAGGTTTTCCAATATTTAGATTCTGAATATTTCCCAATGTATGGATGGATCAGATATAGATCCCCTTTCAGGTCACTGGTCGCATGAATTAGAGCGGCCAGGTTTTTTTTAAGCATCTGATTAGAGCCAGAGGCTCTAATAGGCTTCAAAATAGAGTGGGATCGGGTCGCCCTGATCCCACCCAGGTGTGTTACAACAGCGAATGAATATTCACTGTTGCAACACTGATCCTCCTCCAGGCCAATCGGGTAGTGGGTCTGATACCCGTCACCCGATTGGCTGAAAGGACAGATGCTCGTATTGGACGCCTAGGAGGAGGGGCGGGGATGGTGGAAGCGAAGAGGAGAAAAGCTGACCCATGGATGCCCAGTCCCCGCCGCTGCCCCTTAGATGCCCATTCCCCATCGCTGCGCCTCAGATGCCCGATCCTTGGACGTCTAGATGGGGTAAGTGCCGGTGGACCGACCGGCAGACAGCGGCAGGGGGGGGGGTTTGAGTTATCACGGAGGGGGGGTTGGTTGTTTGCTGCCCCCCCAAACAAAAATCCACTAGCCCCCAATGGTATATACAAAGGAAGATATAACGTACCTTTTAAAGGTGACCAATAACAAGCTGACCAATCACCATCATTTCCCAGGTAAGGGCTGTCTCAGGTAAGTTTTCTTAGTCCTAAAGAGACACCCCAATTCCTGCTACTGACAAGCATACGGAATGCAGAGGCCAGAAGTCATGAGTGAAAAACGCACAGAGTACAGGGGTCTGGAGTGCGTAAGACACAGAGAGCAGAGGAGAGGGATAAGAAACGCACAAGTGTCCGGAGTACATAATGAACAAACAGTTCCCTCCCCAAGCCAAAACCCCTTCCCCTGTACAGATTTACCAGCACTAGTACAGAATGGCTGCCACAGTTCTATCCCCCAGTACAGCTCTACCCATCCCCATCAGTACAGTTCTCCCCCCTCAGTACAGCTCCCCCCCTCAGTACAGCTCTCCTCCCTCAGTCAGCAGCTACAAATACTGTACCTGCTGACTTTTAATGTCCATTTTCACTAAGGGAAACGTTAGGCGAACTCTGCCGGAAGTGGGTACCTGTCAAAACCAGATACCCCCCCCCCCCCCCAGAAGGTGCCAAATGTGTCAGCGGAGGGGGGGAGGAGGCAGACAAGCGGAGCTTCCTCTTTTCGGTGGAGCTCCGCTTTAAGCTTTGCCTCCTAAGTAAAGATGCAAACAAAGCCTGGGGAATGCCCAGGAAAAAAACAAAGCCTACTTTCCTAAGTACAGCCCCGCTTCCTGTCCCCCAGTACAGCTCTCCCCCCAGTAGTACATTTCTCCCTTACCCCCCAGTAAAGCTCTCCCTCCTCAGTAGATCTCCCTGAACTCCCTTCCACAACCCCAAACCAGCCGCTTACCAGAGTAGGCAAGCCCCTAATAAAGCATGAACACATTGGGGGGATTTACAGAATCTGGTGCAGCTGTGCATAGTAACCAATCAGCTTCTAACTTCAATTTGTTCAGTTACTGCCGGTTCACACAGGGGAGACTTGTCAGGCGACCTAGCCGCCTGACAAGTCACCTCCCGTTCTATACTACGGAAACCGTTCTAATAGGAGCGACGCAAGTCGCTCCGACTTAGAAAAAGGTTCCTGTACTACTTTGGGGGCGACTTGAGGCGACTTGCATAGACTTCTATACAAAAGTCGTTTTGCAAGTCGCCATGGAAGTTGTGTGCAGGTCGCCTCGGTGAGGCGACCTGCAAGTCGTGCCGCCCCTGTGTGAACCGGGGCTTAAGCTTTGGCAATAAAACTTGGAAGCTGATTGCTTACTATGCAGAGCTGCAACAGATTCTGCGTGCTCCAGCTTTAGCAAATCTCCCCCATTGACTCCAATATTGACCCAATTTCTTCCTTTATCAGATATTCCCTGGATCTGCAATCTTCTAGTACTCATCAATATTAATAGCATGTTATATTGTGTGCATTTTTTTAGAAACAGGAAAGGAACTTGTGTGTAAAGGGCAGGTAATATTTAGGTTGTGTATGGAAGAAGTGAGCTTGCTGAAAGGTTTGTGAGTTCTAATAATCCAAATGAATGTTCAAATTCCTGACAACAATCAATTAATGTGATTTATTTGTGTTGTGGAAGAATGACCCCAAAAGAGAGGACAGACCTGATGAATGGAGCCCCACATTGGACTGACAAGATCAATGGAGCCCCACCTTGGACTGAAAAGATGGATAAAGCCCCCACCTTGGACTGATGAGATTGATGGAGCCCCACCTTGGACTGAAAATATGGATAAAGCCCCCACCTTGGACTGATGACATTGATTGAGCCCCACCTTTGACTAATAAGATGGATGGAGCCCTGGCCTTAGTCTGATGAGATGAGTGAAGCCCCTCACCTTAGACTGATGAGATGAATGGAGCTCCACCTTGTACTGATGATATGAATGGAGCTCCACCTTGGACTGATGAGTCAGATTGAGCCCCACCTTGCACTGATGAGGTGAATGGAGCTTCATCTAGGACTAATTACATGGATGGTCTCCCCACCTTGGACTGATGGGATGGATGAAGCTCCACCTTGAACTGATGAGATAAATGGAGCTCCACCTTGGACTGATATGTCTGATGGAACCCCACCTTGGACTGATCAGATGGATAACGCCCCTACCTTGGACTGATGAGATGAATGGAGCTCCACCTTGTACTGATGATATGAATGGAGCTCCACCTTGGACTGATGAGTCAGATTGACCCCCACCTTGCACTGATGAGGTGAATGGAGCTTCGTCTTGGACTAATTACATGGATGGTCTCCCCACCTTGAACTGATGAACTGATGGAACCCCACCTTGGACTGATCAGATGGATGACGCCCCTACAGTGGACTGATGAGATGAATGGATATTGATGGAGCCCCAACTTAACCACTTCCCTACCCGCCCATAGTAATATGGCATCCGCAAAAGGGATCTCCCATCCTGGGCGGGCGTCATATGACGTCCTGGGCTTCCCAGCCGTCTAGGGGGCACGTGTGCGCTACCGCCATGTCACTCAGGAGCCGGTGCATGTTCCCGGCGGCTGCGATTGCCCGATAATAGAGCAAGACCGTGGATCTGTGTGTGTAAACACACAGATCCATGTCCTGTCAGGGGAGAGGAGACCGATCGTGTGTTCCCAGTACAGAGGAACACTGATCGGTCTCCTCCCCTTGTGAGTCCCCTCCCCCTACAGTTAGAGTCACTCCCTAGATAACACATTTAACCCCTTGATCGCCCCCTGGTGTTAACCCCTTCCCTGCCAGTGACATTTATACAGTAATCAGTGCATTTTTATAGCACTGATCGCTGTATAAATGACAATGGTCCCAAAATAGTGTCAAAAGTGTCTGATGTGTCTGCCCCAATGTCGCAGTCACAATAAAAATCGCAGATCGCCGTCATCACTAGTAAAAAAAATAAATAATAAAAATGCCATAAAACTATCCCCTATTTTGTAGACGCTGTAACTTTTGCGCAAACCAATCAATATACGATTATTGCAATTTTTTTTTACCAAAAATATGTAGAAGAATACATATCGGCCTAAACTGAGGAAAGAAATGTGTTTTTTTTTTCAATTGGGATATTTATTATAGCAAAAAGTAAAAAAAATTATGTTTTTTTTTCAAACTTGTCGCTCTTCTTTTGTTTATAGCGCAAAAAATAAAAACCGCAGAGGTGATTAAATACTACCAAAAGAAAGCTCTATTTGTGAGGGAAAAAAGATAAAAATGTAATTTGGGTGCAGTGTTGCATGACCGCGCAATTGTCATTCAAAATGCGACAGCGCTGAAAACTGAAAATTGGCCTGGGCAGGAAGGGGGTGAAAATGCTCTGTACTGAAGTGGTTAAAGAAGAACTGTAGTCTGCTCACATAATTTGTAATAAAAACATCTTTGCCATTTGAAGCTTCCCTCCAACCACGTTGCATATTATTTTATATATACTGTGATTCTGTACTTGCCAAATATGCTGCAGAAATCTCTCCACTGAATCTGGCTGCAACCATTTTATCTGTGGGCAGCTGAAGCTGCTGCCTGTTCACTTCCTGGATTTACACAGACATACAGAGGCACACTTCCAGCTCTGCAGCCCTGCAGCTCTCATTGGCTTATCCCCCCTCCCTTCCTGTCAAACTCTCACTAGAATGAGAGAGAGATAGCTGTGCATGATGTCATAAGCCTAGGCTTTTTTAGCAGCCAAGAAACAGGAAGTGGGCTGTATAAGGTATTTACTGGCAGAAAAAAAATGTTTTACTATCCAAAGTTAAAACAACAACAAGGGCAGAAGATTTAATAGATGCAAAGTTGAAAAATATTACAGAAGGTCTGCTTTAAGCTGATGAGATGGATAGAGCCCCACATTGGACTGAGGAGATAAATAGAGCTCCACCTTGGACTGATGAGTCTGGAGCCCCACCTTTGACTGTTGACATGGATGGAGCCACCACCTTGGACTGATGAGTCTGGAGCCCCAACTTGGACTGTTGACATGGATGGAGCCCCCACCTTGGACAGATGAGTCTGATGGAGCCCCCACCTTGGACTGATGAGTCTGATGGAGCCCCCACCTTGGACTGATGAGTCTGATGGAGCCCCGACCTTAGACTGATGAGATGGATGGAGCCTGCGCAATGAACTGATAAGATGAATGGAGCCCCACCTTGGACTGGCAGGATGGACGAACCTACCACCTTGGAATGATGAGATGAATAAAGCCCCACCTTGGACTGGTGAGATAAATGGAGCTCCCACCCTGGACTGATGAGATAGATGGTGCCCCCACCTTGGACTGATGAGATGGATGGAGCCCCACCTTGGACTGGTGAGATAAATGGAGCTCCCACCCTGGACTGATGAGATAGATGGTGCCCCCACCTTGGACTGATGAGATGGATGGAGCCCCACCTTGGACTGATGAGATGGATGGAGCCCCACCTTGGACTGATGAGATGGATGGAGCTCCCAGCTTGGACTGATGAGATGGATGGAGCCCCACCTTGGACTGATGAGATGGATGGAGCTCCCAGCTTGGACTGATGAGATGGATGGAGCTCCCAGCTTGGACTGATGAGATGGATGGCGCCACCACTTTGGACTGATGAGATGGAGGAATCCCCACCTTGGACAGATGAGATGAATGGAGCCCCCACCGTGGACAGATGAGATGGATAGAGCCCCCACCTTGGACTGATGAGATGGATGGCACCCCCACCGTGGACTGATGAGATGGATAGAGCCCCCACCTTGGACTGATGAGATGGATGGCGCCCCCACCTTGGACTGATGAGATGGATAGAGCCCCCAACTTGGACAGATGAGATGAATGGAGCTCCCACCTTGGACTGATGAGATGAAGCTTCCTGGTTCTCTGTATAAAGTCTGAATGTTCTTTAGTCCAGATATGGAAATCTCTCATTCTTTATTAATGTTTGTTTATGTTTATATAATGTTTATATTATTTTGTAAAGTGTGAATGTTTTGTACTCCAGTCATGGAATGTTCTCATTCTCTCATTCCTCGCCCATTCTTCATCTCTCATATACCATCAGCTCCATCCTGTTTCCCTCACACAGATATTTCTCTTCTATATATTTGGAATTTACATACCAGACATAAGTCATTTCCCTGCAGCTACAAAGGCTCTTTGGCTTACTTCCACAATTTTACAAATGTTGTTCCAGAAATACATTAAAAAATGTCCCCTGTGGCATGAAGCAATCATCTGCTCTGGAGCAATTAATAAATAAATACATTTATCAATTGGCAGTCAGAAGGATCGACGGCCTTGGTGGATCTATTCAGAATATGATGGAAGAAGGTTCTACTTCTAGAGAAGATCCAAGGATTTTTCCAGTTTGATGGATGTAAAATGCTCCAACGAGGAATGGGGAAAAGAAGATTCTGTGAATGTTGGAGGCCTTGACACGCCATGTGTGTACATTGTGTGCAGCACCAGCACTGTATAGAAGAACCATCGATCTGGTGAACCATAATGCTGTCCACTAATCCCTCCAACCACAGACATTGGCACCAGCCAACAGGGTGAGGGAGGACCTTGACCAAAACCATGGAGTGGAATCTGATGAACTGAGATCTCTAGACCCCAAATGAGTAAAGAAGATGGCCAGCAGAGTAATATCTAACACAGTCCCCCCACCCCCTATCACAGTCCTCTCTAGCACAGTCTTCTCTAGCTTAGACTTCTCTAGCACAGTCCTCTCTAGCACAGTCTTCTCTAGCAGAGACCTCTCCAGTACAGTCTTCTCTAGCACAGTCCTCTCTAGCGTAGTCTTCTCTAGCTTAGTCTTTTCTAGCACAGTCTTCTCTAGCACAGTCCTCGCTAGCACAGTCTTCTCTAGCACAGTCCTCTCTAGCACAGTCTTCTCTAGCACAGCCCTTTCTAACACAGTTCTCTCTTTGTCACAGTCTTCTTTAGCACAGTTCTCTCCAGCACAGTCCTCTCTAACACAGATCTCTAAAGCACAGTCTTCTCTATCACAGTCCTCTCCAGGACGATCTTCTCTAGAACAGTCTTCTCTAGCACAGTTCTCTCTAGCGCAGTCTTCTCTAGCTTAGTCTTTTCTAGCACAGTCTTCTCTAGCACAGTCCTCGCTAGCAAAGTCTTCTCTAGCACAGTCCTCTCTAGCACATGTCTCTATAGCATAGTCTACTCCAGCACAGTCCTCTCTAGCTTAGACTTCTCCACCACAGTCTTCTCAACACAGCCCTCTCTAGCACAGTCTCCTCCAGCACAGTCTTCTCTAGCACAGTCCTGTCGAGCACAGCCCTCTCTAGCACAGGTCTCTATAGCACAGTCCTCCCAAGCACAGTCCTCTCTAGCACAGGTCTCTCTAGCACAGTTATTTCAAGCACAGGTCTCTATAGGACAGTCCTCTCTAGCACAGTCCTCTCTATAACAGTCTTTTAGCACAGTCCTCTCTAGCACCATCCTCTCTTGCACAGTCCTCTCTAGCACAAGTCTCTATAGCACAGTTCTCCCTAGCACAGTCCTCTCAAGCACAAGTCTCTATAGGACAGTCCTCTCTAGCACAGTCCTCTGTAGCACAACCCTCTATAGTGCAGTCTTCTCAAGCACAGTCCTCTCTAGCACAGTCCTCTCTAGCACAGGTCTCTCTAGCACAGTCTTCTCCATGAAGCCAGACGTGGCCTCTGACCTCCACTCTTCTCCTTGGCTCTGTCCTGTCTCTTTCTCCTCATTGAACATCCATTACGGTAATCCTTCTGTCTAAACACTTCTCCTGGGCTGAGCAGACGCGGTCAAGCTGTAAACACAGAGGATGGGATTTCTCTAATGATATAAATAAAATAACCATTAATACGTTTAATTATTATTTGTCTTCGGTACACACAGCCGCACATGCTGATAGGACAGGGATAGGGATATAAATCTCGGATTTATTTATTGGATCTCTGACATCGATTAATCTGGAGATGTGGAAGAAATGAGAACTCATCACTCAGATACAGATGTTACCAAATATCGGCATTTCCAGCTTCCTGCGTCATCGGCGGATTGTAAACAAGAAAATTCTCAACACAACACGCAGACATCTTCTCTATGTCGGTAGAGTGATTGATATCCGACTATCATAAATTCTCCGGACTCCACATATTACTTAGGGTCAGGAGGGGCTGCGTTTATCCTCAATGTACTCCGTGTGTCCTCCATGTACTCCGTGTATCCTCCATGTACTCCGTGTATCCTCCATGTACTCAGTGCATGCTCCATGTACACTGTGTATCCTCCATGTACTCTCTGTATCCTCCATGTACTCCGTGTATCCTCCATGTACTCTGTGTATCCTCCATGTACTCAGTGCATGCTCCATGTACACTGTGTATCCTCCATTTACTCTCTGTATCCTCCATGTACTCCGTGTATCCTCCATGTACTCAGTGCATGCTCCATGTACACTGTGTATCCTCCATGTACTCTCTGTATCCTCCATGTACTCCGTGTATCCTCCATGTACTCTCTGTATCCTCCATGTACTCCGTGTATCCTCCATGTACTCTCTGTATCCTCCATGTACTCAGTGTATGCTCCATGTACTCTGTGTATCCTCCATGTACTCTCTGTATCCTCCATGTACTCCGTGTATCCTCCATGTACTCCGTGTATCCTCCATGTACTCAGTGCATGCTCCATGTACACTGTGTATCCTCCATGTACTCTCTGTATCCTCCATGTACTCCGTGTATCCTCCATGTACTCTCTGTATCCTCCATGTACTCAGTGTATGCTCCATGTACTCTGTGTATCCTCCATGTACTCTCTGTATCCTCCATGTACTCCGTGTATCCTCCATGTACTCAGTGTATCCTCCATGTACTCAGTGTATCCTCCATGTACTCCGTGTATCCTCCATGTACTCTCTGTATCCTCCATGTACTCTCTGTTTCCTCCATGTACTCAGTGTATCCTCCATGTACTCTGGTGTATCCTCCACGTACCCAGTGTGTCCTCCATGTACTCTGTGCATCCTCCATGTACTCAGTGCATCCTTCATGTACTCAGTGTATCCTCCATGTACTCTGTGTATCCTCCATGTACTCTGTGTATCCTTCATGTACTCAGTGCATCCTCCATGTACTCAGTGCATCCTTCATGTACTCTGTGTATCCTCCATGTACTCTCTGTATCCTCCATGTACTCGTGTATCCTCCATGTACTCAGTGTATTCTCCATGTACTCTCTGTATCCTCCATGTACTCTCTGTATCCTCCATGTACTCAGTGTATCCTCCATGTACTCTCTGTATCCTCCATGTACTCAGTGAATCCTCCATGTACTCGGTGTATCCTCCATGTATTCAGTGTATCCTCCATGTACTCTGTGTATCCTCCATGTACTCCGTGTATCCTCCATGTACTCAGTGTATCCTCCACGTACTCCGTGTACCCTCCATGTACTTAGTGTATCCTCCATGTACTCTCTGGATCCTCCATGTACTCAGTGTATCTTCCATGTACTCTCTGTATCCTCCATGTACTCTCTGTATCCTCCATGTACTCTGTGTATACTCCATGTACTTTGTGTGTCCTCCATGTACTTCGTGTATCCTCCATGTACTCTCTGTATCCTCCATGTACTCTCTGTATCCTCCATGTACTCTCTGTATCCTCCATGTACTCCTTCTATCCTCCATGTTCTCTGTGTATCCTCCATGTACTCAGTGTATCCTCCATGTACTCTCTGTATCCTCCATGTACTCTGTGTATACTCCATGTACTTCGTGTGTCCTCCATGTACTTCGTGTATCCTCCATGTACTCTCTGTATCCTCCATGTACTCTCTGTATCCTCCATGTACTCTCTGTATCCTCCATGTACTCCTTCTATCCTCCATGTTCTCTGTGTATCCTCCATGTACTCAGTGTATTCTCCATGTACTCTCTGTATCCTCCATGTACTCTCTGTATCCTCCATGTACTCTCTGTATCCTCCATGTAATCTCTGTATCCTTCATGCACTCTTTGTATCCTCCGTGTACTTTTTTTATCCTCCATGTATTTAATGTATCCTCCAAGTATTCAGTGTATCCTCCATGTACTCTGCGTATGCACACACCTCCCAAAGAGTAGTGTTTCCTTAAAAGCAAGGGCTGATAGTCAGTAGACACGAGGTTAGCCTGCAGTCCCCTCCAAAAGCCTCTGTCCTGGATGGGTCTGTCACAATCCTCCATGTACTCATTGTATCCTCAATGAACTCTGTCAAAGTCTTCTCCAGAATAGCCTTCTCCAGAACAGTCCTCTCTAGTACATTCCTCTCTAGTACATTCCTCTCTAGTACATTCCTCTCTAGTACAGTCCTCTCTAGTACCGTCCTCTCTAGTACATTCCTCTCTAGTACATTCCTCTCTAGTACAGTCCTCTCTAGTACATTCCTCTCTAGTACATTCCTCTCTAGTACATTCCTCTCTAGTACAGTCCTCTCTAGTACCGTCCTCTCTAGTACATTCCTCTCTAGTACATTCCTCTCTAGTACAGTCCTCTCTAGTACATTCCTCTCTAGTACATTCTTCTCTAGTACATTCCTCTCTAGTACAGTCCTCTCTAGTACAGTCCTCTCTAGTACAGTCCTCTCTAGTACAGTCCTCTCTAGTACATTCTTCTCTAGTACATTCCTCTCTAGTACATTCCTCTCTAGTACATTCCTCTCTAGTACAGTCCTCTCTAGTACAGTTCTCTCTAGTACAGTCCTCTCTAGTACATTCCTCTCTAGTACAGTCCTCTCTAGTACAGTCCTCTCTAGTACATTCTTCTCTAGTACAGTCCTCTCTAGTACATTCCTCTCTAGTACAGTCCTCTCTAGTACATTCTTCTCTAGTACATTCCTCTCTAGTACATTCCTCTCTAGTACAGTCCTCTCTAGTACATTCTTCTCTAGTACATTCCTCTCTAGTACATTCCTCTCTAGTACAGTCCTCTCTAGTACAGTCCTCTCTAGTACAGTCCTCTCTAGTACATTCTTCTCTAGTACTTTCTTCTCTAGTACAGTCCTCTCTAGTACATTCTTCTCTAGTACATTCCTCTCTAGTACAGTCCTCTCTAGTACCGTCCTCTCTAGTACATTCCTCTCTAGTACATTCCTCTCTAGTACAGTCCTCTCTAGTACATTCCTCTCTAGTACATTCTTCTCTAGTACATTCCTCTCTAGTACAGTCCTCTCTAGTACATTCCTCTCTAGTACATTCCTCTCTAGTACAGTCCTCTCTAGTACATTCCTCTCTAGTACATTCTTCTCTAGTACATTCCTCTCTAGTACAGTCCTCTCTAGTACAGTCCTCTCTAGTACAGTCCTCTCTAGTACAGTCCTCTCTAGTACATTCTTCTCTAGTACATTCCTCTCTAGTACATTCCTCTCTAGTACATTCCTCTCTAGTACAGTCCTCTCTAGTACAGTTCTCTCTAGTACAGTCCTCTCTAGTACATTCCTCTCTAGTACAGTCCTCTCTAGTACAGTCCTCTCTAGTACATTCTTCTCTAGTACAGTCCTCTCTAGTACATTCCTCTCTAGTACAGTCCTCTCTAGTACATTCCTCTCTAGTACATTCCTCTCTAGTACAGTCCTCTCTAGTACCGTCCTCTCTAGTACATTCCTCTCTAGTACATTCCTCTCTAGTACAGTCCTCTCTAGTACATTCTTCTCTAGTACATTCCTCTCTAGTACATTCCTCTCTAGTACAGTCCTCTCTAGTACAGTCCTCTCTAGTACAGTCCTCTCTAGTACATTCTTCTCTAGTACAGTCCTCTCTAGTACATTCCTCTCTAGTACAGTCCTCTCTAGTACAGTCCTCTCTAGTACATTCTTCTCTAGTACTTTCTTCTCTAGTACAGTCCTCTCTAGTACATTCTTCTCTAGTACATTCCTCTCTAGTACAGTCCTCTCTAGTACATTCTTCTCTAGTACATTCCTCTCTAGTACATTCCTCTCTAGTACAGTCCTCTCTAGTACATTCTTCTCTAGTACATTCCTCTCTAGTACATTCCTCTCTAGTACAGTCCTCTCTAGTAAAGTCCTCTCTAGTACAGTCCTCTCTAGTACATTCTTCTCTAGTGCAGTCCTCTCTAGTACATTCCTCTCTAGTACAGTCCTCTCTAGTACAGTCCTCTCTAGTACATTCTTCTCTAGTACTTTCTTCTCTAGTACAGTCCTCTCTAGTACATTCTTCTCTAGTACATTCTTCTCTAGTACAGTCCTCTCTAGTACATTCTTCTCTAGTACAGTCCTCTCTAGTACAGTCCTCTCTAGTACATTCTTCTCTAGTACAGTCCTCTCTAGTACATTCTTCTCTAGTACAGTCCTCTCTAGTACAGTCCTCTCTAGTACATTCTTCTCTAGTACAGTCCTCTCTAGTACAGTTCCCTCTAGCACAGTCCTCTCTAGTACATTCTTCTCTAGTACAGTCCTCTCTAGTACATTCTTCTCTAGTACAGTCCTCTCTAGTACATTCTTCTCTAGTACAGTCCTCTCTAGTACAGTCCTCTCTAGTACATTCTTCTCTAGTACAGTCCTCTCTAGTACATTCTTCTCTAGTACAGTCCTCTCTAGTACATTCCTCTCTAGTACATTCTTCTCTATTCTTCTCTAGTACAGTCCTCTCTAGTACAGTCCTCTCTAGTACAGTCCTCTCTAGTACATTCTTCTCTAGTACAGTCCTCTCTAGTATAGTCCTCTCTATAATGGTTCTCTCTAGCAGTCTTCTATAACACAGTCTTTTATAGCACAGTCTCCTGTTGCTTGGTTTTCTCTCCAGTCTTAGTAAATCAACCTCCTTGTGTCCTCCATGTACTCAGTGTATCCTCTATGCACTCATTGTATTCTCTACATACTCTTTGTATCCTTCATGTATTCTCTGTATCCTACATACACTGAGAAAAATTATAAACACAACACTTTTGTGTTTGCCCCTATTTATCATGAGCTGAACTCAAAGATCTGCGACTTTTTCTATGTACACAAAAGGCTTATTTCTCTCAAATATTGTTCACAAATCTGTCTAAATCTGAGTTAGTGAGCACTTCTCCTTTGCCAAGATAATCCATCCACCTCACAGGTGTGGCATATCAGGGTGCTGATTAGACAGCATGATTATTGCACAGGTGTGCCTTAGGCTGACCACAATAAAAGGCCACTCTAAAATGTGCAGTTTTATCACACAGCACAATGCCACAGATGTTGCAATTTCTGAGGGAGTGTGCAATTGGCATGCTGACTGAAGGAATGTCCACCAGAGCTGTTGCCCTTGAATTGAATGTTCATTTCTCTACCATAAGCCGTCTCCAAAGGCGTTTCAGAGAATTTGGCAGTACATCCAACCGGCCTCAGACCTGCAGACCACGTGTAACCACACCAGCCCAGGACCTCCACATCCAGCATCTTCACCTCCAAGATCGTCTGAGACCAGCCACCCGGACAGCTGCTACAACAATCGGTTTGCATAACCAAAGAATTTCTGCACAAAATGTCAGAAACTGTCCCAGGGCAGCTCGTGTGCATGCTCGTTGTCCTCATCGGACTGCAGTTCATCGTCGGAACCGACTTGAGTGGGCAAATGCTCACATTCAATGGCATCTGGCACTTTGGAGAGATGTTCTCTTCATGGATGAATCCCGGTTTTCACTGTACAGGGCACATGGCAGACAGCGTGTTCGGCGTCGTGTGGGTGAGCGCTTTGCTGTTGTCAACGTTGTGGATGCAGTGCCCCATGGTGGCGGTGGGGTTATGGTATGGGCAGGCATATGCTATGGACAATGAACACAGGTGAATTTTATTGATGGCATTTTGAATGCACAGAGATACCGTGACGAGATCCTGAGGCCCATTGTTGTGCCATTCATCCACGACCATCACCTCATGTTGCAGCATCATAATGTACGGCCCCATGGTGCAAGGATCTGTACACAATTCCTGGAAGCTGAAAACATCCCAGTTCTTCCATGGCCAGCATACTCACCACACATGTCACCCATTGAACATGTTTGGGATGCTCTGGATCAGAGTATACCACAGCGTGCTCCAGTTCCTGCCAATATCCATCAACTTCGCACAGGCATTGAAGAGGAATGGACCAACATTTCACAGGCCACAATCAACAACCTGATCAACTCTATGCCAAGGAGATGTGCTGCACTGCGTGAGGCAAATGGTGGCCACACAAGATACTGACTGGTTTTCGGACCCCCAGATCCCCCCAATACAGTAAAACTGCACATTTTAGGGTGGCCTTTTATTGTGGCCAGCCTAAGGCACACCTGTGCAATAATCATGCTGTCTAATCAGCATCTTGATATGCCACACTTGTGAGGTGGATGGATTATCTTGGCAAAGGAGAAGTGCTCACTAACACAGATTTAGACAGATTTGTGAATAATATTTGAGAGAAATAGGCCTTTTGTGTACATAGAAAAAGTCGTAGATCTTTGAGTTCAGCTCATGATAAATAGGGGCAAACACAAAAGTGTTGTGTTTATAATTTTGCTCAGTGTAGTTGCACAAATAAAAAACCTCCATATGCACCATCCTTCACCCTAGTTGATCGAGAGGAAGGCAAAAAAACTTCAAAAAAGCATGATCTATTTTGCTCCAGTGGGAGGGGGATTCCTTCCTGATCCCCCAGGAGGCAATCGGATATTCTCTGGATCAACTTTACCTCTAAATGTTGGTATCCATTTATATTATGTGTATCTAGGAAAGAATCCAGGCCTTTCTTCAAACAATCTACTGGGCTGGAGAGAACCAGCTCTTGAGGAAGTCTATTCCACATTTTTACAGTTCTTACTGTGAAGAATTCAAATTGGAGATCAAATCTCTTTTCCTCAAAGAGTAAAGAGTGCCTCCCTTTTCCCCTGTGATGACCTTAAAGTGAATAACTCAGCACCAAGTTCACTATATGGACCCCTTCTTTGTTTCTATAAGGCGATCATATCCCCCTTATGTATTTATACATGGAGATTGTATCCCCCTTATGTATTTATACGTACGGATGGTATCGCCCCTTATATATTTACAGTACCTCACACTTTTGTAAATATTTTATTCTATCTTTTCATGTGACAACACTGAAGAAATGACACTTTGCTACAATGTAAAGTAGTGAGTGTACAGCTTGTATAACAGTGTAAATTTGCTGTCCCCTCAAAATAACTCAACACACAGCCAATAATGTCTAAACCGCTGGCAACAAAAGTGACTACACCCCTAAGTGAAAATGTCCAAATTGGGCCCAATTAGCCATTTTCCCATCCCCGGTGTCATGTGACTCGTTAGTGTTACAAGGTCTCAGGTGTGAATGGAGAGCAGGTGTGTTAAATTTGGTGTTATCGCTCTCACTTTCTCATACTGGTCACTGGAAGTTCAACATGGCACCTCATGGCAAAGAACTCTCTGAGGATCTAAAAAAAAGAATTGTTGTTCTACATAAAGATGGCCTAGGCTATAAGAAGATTGCCAAGACCCTGAAACTGAGCTGCAGCATGGTGGCCAAGACCATACAGCGGTTTAACAGGACAGGTTCCACTCAGAACAGGCCTCGCCATGGTCAACCAAAGAAGTTGAGTGCACGTGCTCAGCGTCATATCCAGAGGTTGTCTTTGGGAAATAGACGTATGAGTGCTGCCAGCATTGCTGCAGAGATTGAAGGGGTGGGGGGGTCAGCCTGTCAGTGCTCAGACCATACGCCGCACACTGCATCAAATTGGTCTGCATGGCTGTCATCCCAGAAGGAAGCCTCTTCTAAAGATGATGCACAAGAAAGCCCACAAACAATTTGCTGAAGACAAGCAGACTAAGGACATGGATTACTGGAACCATGTCCTGTGGTCTGATGAGACCAAGATAAACCTATTTGGTTCAGATGGTGACAAGCGTGTGTGGCGGCAACCAGGTGAGGAGGACAAAGACAAGTGTGTCTTGTCTACAGTCAAGCATGGTGGTGGGAGTGTCATGGTCTGGGGCTGCATGAGTGCTGCCGGCACTGGGGAGCTACAGATCATTGAGGGAACCATGAATGCCAACATGTACTGTGACATACTGAAGCAGAGCACGATCCCCTCCCTTCGGAGACTGGGCTGCAGGGCAGTATTCCAACATGATAACGACCCCAAACACACCTCCAAGAGGACCACTGCCTTGCTAAAGAAGCTGAGGGTAAAGGTGATGGACTGGCCAAGCATGTCTCCAGACCTAAACCCTATTGAGCATCTGTGGGACATCCTCAAAAAGAAGGTGGAGGAGCGCAAGGTCTCTAACATCCACCAGCTCTGTGATGTCATCATGGAGGAGGGGAAGAGGACTTCAGTGACAACCTGTGAAGCTCTGGTGAACTCCATGCCCAAGAGGGTTAAGGCAGTGCTGGAAAATAATGGTGGCCACACAAAATATTGACACTTTGGGCCCAATTTGGACATTTTCACTTAGGGGTGTACTCACTTTTGTTGCCAGCGCTTTAGACATTAATGGCTGTGTGTTGAGTTATTTTGAGGGGACAGCAAATTTACACTGTTATACAAGCTGTACACTCACTACTTTACATTGTAGCAAAGTGTCATTTCTTCAGTGTTGTTACATGAAAAGATAGAAGAAAATATTTACAAAAATGTGAGGGGTGTACTCACTTTTGTCAGATACTGTATTTATACATAGTGATCATATCCTCCTTTATGTATTTATCCACTTCCATACCGCGCAAATTCCAGCACTCCTCTCCTACATGTAAAAATCATCATTTTTTTTGCTAGAAAATTACTCAGAACCCCCAAACATTATATATATTTTTTTAGCAGACACCCTAGGGAATAAAATGGTGGTCATTGCAACTTTTTATGTCACACAGTATTCGCACAGTAATTTTTCAAATGCGATTTTATTGAATTTTCATGAATAAAAAAAAAAACAAAACAGTAAAGTTAGCCCAATTTTTTTGTATAATGTGACATCTGTACTTCAAAATCTCCATAGGCGACGCGTTAAATTTTTTTACAGGTTACATGTTTAGAGTTACAGAGGAGGTCTTGGGCTAGAATTATTGCTCTCGCTCTAACATTCACGGTGATACTGCACATGTGTAGTTTTAACGTTGTTTACATATACGGGCGTGACTTACGTATGCGTTTTCTTCTGCGTGCATGCTCGCGGGGATGGATGTAAACATCCCTTGTAATAGGAATAGTGCGTGACAGGTCCTCTTTATATGGAGAGATCTCTCCTCCAGGCTGAAAAGCATCATACAAAAAAAAAAATTAATGATCTGATGCTTTCTAGCCGAGTCCCCGCTTTGTTTACTTGCAGCAGCCCGGACATGACAGGCCTCCGAGAGTCATAGAGATTGCCGGGGGCCATCTGTCCCTCGGTTTTCTCTATGACTTCCTTCCGGCGCCGGCGGATTCCTTCTCAGGGTCCCCGATTGCACGAGAGAGCCCGGAGAAGCAACAGGGGGCGGCGGTGGGGGGGGAGGCCCCTCCCATCGCCGCTAAGAACGATCAAGGGGCTGAACTGCCGCTATGGTGTAGAGAATCGCCGGCTGAAAGAAAACAATATCACCATTGAAAGCGGAGGATGTCATATACCCCCTTATGTATTTATACATGGAGATCATATCCCCCCTTATGTATTTATACATGGTGATCATATCCCCCTTATGTATTTATACATTGTGATCATATCCCCCCTTATGTATTTATACATGGTGATCATATCCCCCCTTATGTATTTATACATGGAGATCATATCCCCCCTTATGTATTTATACATGGAGATCATATCCCCCCTTATGTATTTATACATGGTGATCATATCCCCCCTTATATATTTATACATGGTGATCATATCCCCCCTTATATATTTATACATGGTGATCATATCCCCCCTTATGTATTTATACATGGAGATCATATCCCCCCTTATGTATTTATACATGGTGATCATATCCCCCCTTATATATTTATACATGGTGATCATATCCCCCCTTATGTATTTATACATGGAGATCATATCCCCCCTTATGTATTTATACATGGAGATCATATCCCCCCTTATGTATTTACACTTGGTGATCATATCCCCCCTTATGTATTTATACATGGAGATCATATCCCCCTTATGTATTTATACATGGTGATCGTATCCCCCCTTATGTATTTATACATGGAGATCATATCCCCCCCTTATGTATTTATACATGGAGATCATATCCCCCTTATGTATTTATACATGGTGATCATATCCCCCTTATGTATTTATACATGGTGATCATATCCCCCTTATGTATTTATACATGGTGATCGTATCCCCCCTTATGTATTTATACATGGAGATCATATCCCCCCCTTATGTATTTATACATGGAGATCATATCCCCCTTATGTATTTATACATGGTGATCATATCCCCCCTTATGTATTTATACATGGAGATCATATCCCCCCTTATGTATTTATACATGGTGATCACATCCCCCCTAAGTATTTATACATGGTGATCGTATCCCCCCTTATGTATTTATACATGGTGATCATATCCCCCCTTATGTATTTATACATGGTGATCATATCCCCCCTTATGTATTTATACATGGTGATCATATCCCCCCTTATGTATTTATACATGGTGATCATATCCCCCCTTATGTATTTATACATGATGATCATATCCCCCCCTTATGTATTTATACATGATGATCATATCCCCCCCTTATGTATTTATACATGGAGATCATATCCCCCCCTTATGTATTTATACATGGTGATCATATCCCCCCTTATGTATTTATACATGGAGATCATATCCCCCCTTTATGTATTTATACATGGTGATCATACCCCCCTTATGTATTTATACATGGAGATCATATCCCCCCTTATGTATTTATACATGGAGATCATATCCCCCCCTTATGTATTTATACATGGTGATCATATCCCCCTTAATCTCCTCTCCTCAAGAGTGAATAAATTCAGTTCCTCTAATCTTTCCTCATAGCTGAGCTCCTCCATGCCCAAAACTGAGCCGTGGCCCGCCACCTGCCACCTAGATGGGGTAAGTTCCAGACCAACCGGCCACCCGTTTGCCCCCCCCCCCCCCTCAAAAAACCCCCCAAAAAAAGCAGACGCCACTGGTCGAGTGAGACTTTACCTGTGGGCATTAGGTCTAAGCGCTGTCACTAGGGTTGCCACCTCATCCCTTTAAACCTGAACACATTAATCACACAGGTTCTGAGGCTAACTCAATGCAGATAATGCACTAAGTGAGTGTAATGATTGAAGATTGTTTTTAATAAATTACATTTGAGAATACATAGTGCACTAGTGGAGCTTTCCTCTTTCTTCCCATACATGAGCGAATGTGGTTAAACTGCATTATTACCAAACATGAGAATGTGAGGCAATTGGATCCGTGGAGTTCAGTTCTAATGGGGAAAAGGCGTTTGGTGTGGAAGTGTAGTGATGTGGTGTGAAGAACTCTGCATTCTTTGAGGACTTTTATTGCACTGTGGCATTCAAGAGGAAGTAAACCCTCTGGAAAAAATAAAATAAACACCCTGCAAGACAAAGGCATAAGGAGCTAGTATGCAGAGCATACTAGCTCATTATAAATTACTTACCTGGGATCGAAGCCCCTGAAGCGGTCCTCGTTCCCCTC
The DNA here is from genome assembly GCA_037952835.1 of Lithobates septentrionalis. Lineage (NCBI taxonomy): Eukaryota > Metazoa > Chordata > Amphibia > Anura > Ranidae > Lithobates > Lithobates septentrionalis. The sequence continues at coordinate 97,839 of JBBDGP010004769.1, read as the reverse complement.
CTCTGTCGCCGCCATATCTCCCGGAGTGACTTCCGGGTATGGCAGCTCCAGCGCTGTGACTGGCCAGAGCCGCGATGACGTCACTCACGCGCATGCGCGCGGGAGCCGCCACTAACGGCACGATCGCCCTTAGAAACGTCACGCTCAGTGCGCTTGCACGCGCCGTAGACATCGGTGCCTGTCTTTTGCAAATATCTCCAAAACCATGTAGGTTTAGGAGATATTTCTTGCACCTACAGGTAAGCTTTAATCTAGGCTTACCTGTAGGTAAAAGTGATCCGTAAGGGTTAACAACCACTTTCAGTACTACAGACTTGTGTCATATCACAGTTTTCTAATTTTTTTTATGTTTTAGTTATTTTTTGCCTGATTATTAACACTTGGGTGATTTTTTTGTGATTGCTTTATGCTTTAGTCACATATCACGCTATTAATGTGTATTTATAATCCGTATCAGTGTTTGCGTTTATAGCATGCACTGTAAAATTTTTGTTGATATATTCAATTTCTTTTTGTGTATTTAATAATGCACTCTAGCGCCGCTGTTTACCTGGAGTGATCTGTGCAGGTGATAGTTTGAAATGATTATTATTGAAAGTGGCAACTACACAGTAATATGGTTTATTCGCACTTGATTTTTTTTATTACTTTTTTCACTTTTTTTTACATTTATATTTTTTCTGTGGCACATTGGAGTTTTATAAAATTTTTGAACACTTATCCATTGAACTAATAAATAGAAACATTTTGAAAAAACACATTGCTTTGGGTAAAGTGCTCAGTCCTGCTTTCTATACCCATTGTGCAGAACTATGTATTGTGCAAAGAACTCCTACTATTTACATAAACCAACAAATACATAAAAACACAAATCTTGTTTACAATCAATTCATGTTGCTATATGCAAATAAATACAAACAAACACAAGAAATACAAACAAATACGCACACACACACACACACACACACATACATATATATATACACTACCGTTCAAAAGTTTGGGGTCACCCAAACAATTTTGTGTTTTCCATGAAAAGTCACACTTATTCACCACCATACGTTGTGAAATGAATAGAAAATAGAGTCAAGACATTGACAAGGTTAGAAATAATGATTTGTATTTGAAATAACATTGTTTTTACATCAAACTTTGCTTTCATCAAAGAATCCTCCTTTTGCAGCAATTACAGCATTGCACACCTTTGGCATTCTAGCTGTTAATTTATTGAGGTAAGCTGGAGAAATTGCACCCCACGCTTCTAGAAGCAGCTCCCACAAGTTGGATTGGTTGGATGGGCACTTCTGGCATACCATATGGTCAAGCTGCTCCCACAACAGCTCAATGGGGTTCAGATCTGGTGACTGTGCTGGCCACTCCATTACCGATAGAATACCAGCTGCCTGCTTCTGCTGTAAATAGTTCTTGCACAATTTGGAGGTGTGTTTAGGGTCATTGTCCTGTTGTAGGATGAAATTGGCTCCAATCAAGCGCTGTCCACTGGGTATGGCATGGCGTTGCAAAATGGAGTGATAGCCTTCCTTATTCAGAATCCCTTTTACCCTGTACAAAGCTCCCACCTTACCAGCACCAAAGCAACCCCAGACCATCACATTACCTCCACCATGCTTAACAGATGGCGTCAGGCATTCTTCCAGCATCTTTTCATTTGTTCTGCGTCTCACAAACGTTCTTCTTTGTGATCCAAACACCTCAAACTTGGATTCATCCGTCCACAACACTTTTTTCCAGTCTTCCTCTGTCCAATGTCTGTGTTCTTTTGCCCATCTTAATCTTTTTCTTTTATTGGCCAGTCTCAGATATGGCTTTTTCTTTGCCACTCTGCCCTGAAGCCCAAAATCCCGCAGCCGCCTCTTCACTGTAGATGTTGACACTGGTGTTTTGCGGGTACTATTTAATGAAGATGCCAGTTGGGGACCTGTGAGGCGTCTGTTTCTCAAACTAGAGACTCTAATGTGCTTATCTTCTTGCTTAGTTGTGCAACGCGGCCTCCCACTTCTTTTTCTACTCTGGTTAGAGCCTGTTTGTGCTGTCCTCTGAAGGGAGTAGTACACACCGTTGTAGGAAATCTTTAATTTCTTTGCAATTTCTCGCATGGAATAGCCTTCATTTCTAAGAACAAGAATAGACTGTCGAGTTTCAGATGAAAGTTCTCTTTTTCTGGCCATTTTGAGCGTTTAATTGACCCCACAAATGTGATGCTCCAGAAACTCAATCTGCTCACAGGAAGGTCAGTTTTGTAGCTTCTGGAAGGAGCTAGACTGTTTTTAGATGTGTGAACATGATTGCACAAGGGTTTGCTAATCATCAATTAGCCTTCTGAGCCAATGAGCAAACACATTGTACCATTAGAACACTGGAGTGATAGTTGCTGGAAATGGGCCTCTATACACCTATGTAGATATTGCACCAAAAACTAGACATTTGCAGTTAGAATAGTCATTTACCACATTAGCAATGTATAGAGTATATTTGTTTAAAGTTAGGACTAGTTTAAAGTTAGCTTCATTTAAAAGTACAGTGCTTTTCCTTCAAAAATAAGGACATTTCAATGTGACCCCAAACTTTTGAACGGTAGTGTATATATATATATATATATATATATATATATATATATATATATATATATATATATATATACACACATAAATATATATATATATACATATATATGTATGTATATATATATATATATATATATATATATATGTGTATATATATGTATGTATGTATATATATATATATATATATATATATATATATATATATATATATATATATATATATATATATATATATATATATATATATATATATATATATATATATATATATATATATAACAGTGGCATCTTTGGAGCTCTCGGCCGCTCAGTAAAGCATCCATTCAGTTGGGTTTCCAACTAGAACTCTTTAAAGGGGAACAGTTTTGGTTCAGTTTTATTGAATTGAAGTTTTTCATGATATAATTGGTGTTTTATATACAATAAACATTGATTACATGACAAAGGATTCCCAGAGCACTATGAGCTTCATAAAGAGAAGACGCAACAGTTGTTATCTCCTTTCAAGAAATGATGCATCTCTATGGCACCAAAAAGTCAGTAGAATGCTCAGCAGGCCTTAACAGATTGTTTTATATACAATAAACATTGATTACATGACAAAGGATTCACAGAGCACTGTGAGCTTCATAAAGAGAAGACACAACAGTTATTATCTCCTTTCAAGAAATGATGCATCTCTATGGCACCAAAAAGTCAGTAGAATGCTCAGCAGGTCTTAACAGATTGTCTGTAGTCTCTAATGATGTGAAACACCCACAGTTCTCCTGGTAGGCAGAGATCAGGAACATTCATTTTTTTTTTTCTAAGGGGAGGAAACCGGATTTTGTTCCTCTAAATAATAATGCGATGTGGCAATGCTGACATGTGTCCTGTTGATTGATATTTAATGGCGGGTACGCATGAGAATGAAGGACTTAAGGGATTCCAAGGAGCCCCATCATCATGTGAGGTGGAATTGGTTGGTGTCCCCTGACTGGACATGGACTGGAGGTTCTTAGACATTAATCAGGAGTATCTTCTCACACGACCAGCAATTTTCACACTCGCACTGCGGGCTGAGGGATGTGATCTCCAGGATTTCAGCAGCGCTCGCTTTGAGAAGATAAAATTGGATAATGAATGTCCTCGTCCTGGGGGGATGAAGACTTGTTAGCTGTTAATATTCTCTGTCCGGGGTTTTTAGTACAAGGTCTAATGAGGACGATTATTGAGCCTCATCCTCAGTGGCCGCACCTTGGAACGGCTCCAACACATGCAGTACAGCAGCACTGGATGAAGTTGAAAGAAGAGATTGTTTATCTGAAACATCCAATGGAAGGAGATCAGCGGAGGCTTCAGCTGGTTGCCCCCTACATCTCCATCCACCAATGTCCTCCTCAGACCCGGACAGGTATCAGAAGATGGCACAATGAGGGCATTATACCTTCGAAATCCAACACCACCGCAGTGATTTACTAAAGGCAAACAGGCCGCTCACTTCTTCAGGGAAATTTCCCTTAGCTTAGTGATTGAGGTGAAAATTCCATTGCAAGGTAAATGAAAAAAAAAAATGTTTTTGATTGTTGCTAATCCTAAGCTGATCCCAACGGTGGAGGAAATTCCCTTTACACAAAGAAAGTGTCACGTACACCGGTGGGGTGCATTGGGTGCGTGGCATGCAGCAACAAAGAGAAATGCCGCCACACCAGGATAAGCCCAGAAGGTTGGTCTGTACTTCTACCACATACCATCGTTACCAAGTTGAATCCTAAAGCTGGTATACACACTATACTACTTTTGTTGTTTGATTTCCTTTAGATTTACCAAAACCAAGTAGTGAAAGGACCTTCTTGATTGCATACAAATTGAAACTGTTAAGGTTTGACCTCATAATATATGGTTTTGGTAAGTCTAAAGAAAAAAAATCCAAAGAAAATTGTATAGTGTGTATCCAGCTTAAGGCTGGCATACTCGGACCGAGAAGCTTCAGCAGGAACCGGCTAAAGCCTCGTACACACGATCAGATTTTCCGCAGACAAAACCTCTGACTTTTGTCCGAAGGTGTGTGCCTGGATTTTGTCTTGCATACAAATGGCAAGGAATTGTCGGCCAACAAACACGAATGTAGTGATGTAATACGTGGTTTTTCAGATCTTTAGCGCCACCCTTTGGGCTCCTTCTGCTAATTTCGTGTTAGTAGAAGTTTGGTGAGTGTTGATTCGCACTTTTCAGTTTGCGCTTTTCATTTTGTGCTTTTCAGTTCGTTTCTGAACGGGCCGTTCATCAACCAGACATGTTACGGACCCGGAGGAGATAACGCGTTATTTATTATTGGCCTTGGATTTATTGCTTTGACCCAAGCCCAGTCCAGGAACAGGAGGAGGAGGATTTCTTGGATCAAAATTTGGTTGCTTTATTAATGGTGACCAATTATGTGATATGCCTTTGCTGCGGGAGCTCCAGGAGAATAATCCAGATGATTTTCGGAATTATCTCCGGATGACGGACCCCTGCCTTCACCAACTCTTGGCATTGGTGACCCCCTCTATTAAGAAGCAGGACACATGCATGAGGCTTTTATTTTATTTTTTGGTTGAATAATAATAATATGATTTGGTATATTTTCTATATTTTTGGATGCATAGAATGCACTTTTTAGTTAAGTTCTATTGGCAGATAGCATGTCTAATTTTATTTGTTTTCTTTTTTTAATGCACAATAAAAACATTGTGGAGAATAATAGTTACATTATTGTGGAGTCGGCAGTTACATTTAAATAAAAATACAATGTAAAATTGACAAGGGACACCAACATAGTTGTATCTTTGATCTTATAAAGTACGGGATAATGGTGTTGTGGTAACTTGCAAATCTTCTAGTGTATGGCCATAGACTGGAGCCATATAGAGTAAAGACGGCCGTAGATGGAGCGATTTTCTTTTTGTTGCACGAAAGAAAATCTCCTGGATCGATCCCCCATCAACCTTGGCTAAAGCTGCTGGCAATAATCGCATGACACATCTGACAGGCCAGTTGCACCCAGGTTAATCGATCGATCGACTTGGGTACAATCGGCCTGCCCATGCATGGTTTGAATCTCAGCCGGTCCTCGTTTATCGCTAGCGATAACTGCAAGAGGATCCGGCAGGCTGGTTGTACCCAAGTTGATCGATCGATCAACTTGGTACATCCAGCCTGCCCATTAATGGTTACAATCTCGGCCGGATGCTGCTGAATCGGCTGAGATTCGAACTGTTTATGGCTGTCCTTGCCTGTGCTTTTTAAACGAGATTCGATCCGTCTATGGCCCGGGTTAACGCTGCACAGAAAAGACTGGATTCCATCCAGACGGTCAGACAAGTCTTGCTGGAGCCTGTGTATGGCCAGATGCTTCCTCAGCATGCAGTTGTCTATTGTGTACCTCTCTCCTGTATATGTTACCATCCCATCCTGTCCTTGTCTGTATGGCCCCACTCTATAGTGACCTATACTGACCCACACCTCCATCTATTTTCACACACACGCACCTCACTCTCTCTCTTATAAATCATTTTTGACGATTGTTCTACTTGACTTTTCATCATGTTCAGTTATAATCTCCACCGAGCCAAGAGCACTCCGACATGCAGCAGTTCCCACAGATCTGTCCTGTGCAGATCGATCTCACAGATTGTAACGTTATTGTGAACACTTATCTGAGGTCTCCAGGTCATTGATCAATACGTGTCGCTCTCTGCTACTATATCTGATATCTTAGGCCACATTCACACAGACGTCCAGATTTCAGAGTTTGGCTGCGTTTAGGTAGACCTGTCTACAGGCAGTTAGACTCACACAATGCAAAGCAATCGTTTTTTTAATGTACTTTTTAGACAAGTGCAAAACGAAAAAAATTTCTTTCGTTTAGTTTCGTTATTTACATAAAATCATCTAGTTAAATTCGTTTAACCCGTTTAATTTGTTTCATTTATACGATTCGAATTGATTTGAATCGTTTTCAGATTAATTGCGAATAGTATTCTAATTCGAAACGTTTTGGAATTCGAATGGTTTTTCGAATTCGAAAAGTTTTCAAATTAGAATAGTTTCAAACTCGAAATGTTTTGGGATTCGAATAGTTTTCCAATTTCCAGAGAGAATAAAATAGAATAGAAAATAAAGGAATGGAATAGAAAAAAATAGAATAGAATATTATTATTATTATTATTATTATTATTATAGTTTTCAAACTCGAAATGTTTTGGGATTCGAATAGTTTTCCAGTTTCCAGAGAGAATAAAATAGAAAAGAAATAAAGGAATGGAATAGAAAAAAATAGAACAAATATTATTATTATTATAATTGTTTTCAAACTCGAAATGTTTTGGAATTCGAATAGTTTTCCAATTTCCAGAGAGAATAAAATAGAATAGAAAATAACGGAATGGAAATGAAAAAAATAGAATAGAATATTATTATTATTATTATTATTATTATTATATTATACATGATTTATATAGCGCCAACAGTTTGTGCGGCGCTTTACAACATGAGGGCAGACAGCACACTTACAATACAAATCAACAGGGCCCTGCTCGTTAGAGCTTACAATCTAGAAGGAATAGCAAATAATATAACAGAAAATAAAAAGAATTGAATATAATAGAGTAAAACAGAACAAAATAGAATAGTAAATTAAAGAACAGAATTATTATTATTATACAGGATTTATATATCTATATATATATATAATATATAAATATATATTTACGCAGCGCTTTACAATATAAAAAGGAGTCAATACAGTTATAATACAATAAAATACAAGAGGATTAGGCAAGCCCTGCTCAGAAGAGCTTACAATCTAATAGGATGGGGCAGGTGGTACAAAAGGTTGTAACTGTGGGAAATGATAGAATGGAACAGAATAGAAACAAATAGAATAGAATAAAAAAATAGAATAAAATAGAAAGCATATGTCCATCTTCTGAAATTCTAATAGAAAATAATAGAATAGAAAATAATGTAAAAGAAATTTGAATTTAATACAGAAGAATAGATTAGAATAGAAAATAACAGAATAGTATAGAAAAAAACAACAGAATAGAATAGAATAGAAAGAATATAACCATCTTCCTATTCTAATCTATTCTTTTCTATTCTATTCAAAACAAATTGATTCTGTTTGAATTTTTGGAAATGGTTATATTCTTTCTGTACTATTTTATTGTTTTTTTTTAAATTCTATTATTGTTTTTTTTGCTTATTCTATTCTATTATTTTCTATTATTTTATTTTCTAGTCTATCCTTTTCTATTCAAATTCAAATTTATTCTATTCAAAATTTGAATTTCCGAATAGTCATATTCTTTCTATTGTATACTATTCTGTTATTTTCAGTTGTTTTTATTTTCTCTTTTGCTCTGTTTTACTCTATTATATTATATTCTTTTATTTTCTGTTATATTCTTTTCTATCTATTCTATTCTATTCTATTCTATTTTATTCTATTTTTTTCTATTATATCCCTTTGTTTTCTATTCTGTTTTATTCTCCTTGGAAATTGGAAAACTTTTGGAATTCAAAAAACTATTTGAATTTAAAAACTTTTTCGAATTTGAAAACGATTGGAATTCGATATTTGTTTGAATCGATTCGAAAACTATTCGCAATCCGCCAAAAATTTTTTTTAGGGAAATTCTTTGGAAATTGGAAAACTTTTGGAATTCAAAAAACTATTCGAATTCAAAAATATTTGGATTCAAAAACTTAGAATTTGAAAACTATTCTAATTCGAAATTTGTTTGAATCGATTCAAAAACTATTCGAAATCCGCCCAAAAACTTTTTCCCGTCACTTCGTATTCGTTGAAATTCGGTACTATAAGTTGGAATACATCTGAATTTCCGAAAAACGAAAATTCATCTGAATTTCAATTCGGGACGAAACGGACTGCACATGTCTAACTAATATAGCACCTTCAATTCACGCAGCGCTTTACATACATATATATATTGTACATTCTTATTAGTCCCTGCCCTCAAGGACAGCCATAAACAGTTTGAATCTCAGCCGATTCAGCAGGATCTGGCTGAGGTTGTAACCGTTAATGGGCAGGCTGTATGTACCAAGTTGATCGATCGATCAACTTGGGTACAACCAGCCTGCCGGATACTCTTGCAATTATCGCTAGCGGCTGTTATAGCTGTTATAGCAGCTAGTGATAACCACCGTCTTCTGCCGGCAACTGATCCTTCCCCCTTCCCTCGCTCTGTGTGCAGTTACATGCCAATAGCAGCGCTCGCTGACAGACCGCCATTCGTTTCAATGGGCTGAGCGACCGCTGTTGATAGCGTGGTTGCATTTTGGGAAATTTCCGGTCATTCCAGCAGTAGGAATCCGCCAATTCTTGCCGCAGGAATCTGGTGGCTGCAGCTACCCGACCGCATGTAAGGGGCCTCACTCTGCAACAGCAGAATGAACTAGAAAAGCTACAATTGTGTGAAGTGTTCTTGCCTCCACCTACAGTAGTCTGCAACTGGAGTGGGCGGAGTAACTGGGTGGAGTGGCTGGAGTAACTGGGTGGAGTGGCTGGAGTAACTGGGTGGAGTGGGCGGAGTAACTGGGTGGAGTGGCTGGAGTAACTGGGTGGAGTGGGCGGAGTAACTGGGTGGAGTGGCTGGAGTAACTAGGTGGAGTGGGCGGAGTAACTGGGTGGAGTGGCTGGAGTAACTGTGAAAAGTGTTAAAAAGCTTAATATTTTAAAAAGTATAAATAGTAGTAAAAAAAGTTGAAGAAGTCCCATCATTAAGCTGAAAAAGCTGAACATTTTTTTCCAAAAATGTTTTTTTTTTTCCAAAAATGATCATTTTTTTTTTAAATGATTTTTTTTTTCAAAAATGATTTTCTTTTTTGCACAGAGTGGCCCCGAACCTGCTCTTCTGGGGTCCCCCGGCGGCTCTCGCGGCTCGTCCCCACATCTGGTAACCCCCATTGGAGAAGCGCTTCCCCGAGGGGGTTACCTTGCGGGCGCGCTCCCGAGTCCAGGATTCGGCGTCCATAGAGTTTAATGCAGGGCTCGGCCCCACCCCCCGGCGCTTGCATCATTGGATTTGATTGACAGCAGTGGGAGCCAATCAGAAACACAAAGACAGCGCGTCCCCGCCGGGTCAAGTTCTAGGGTTCAGGTAAGTGAAACGGGGGGCTCAGGGGCCGGTCACTGACAGGTGTTTTTTCACCTTAACCTCCCTGGCGGTATTCCCGAGTGTGGCTCGGGGTGAATTTTCAGTACCAAAAGCGGTAACCCCAAGCCACACTCGGGATCGCATCGCAGGATCCAGGCAAAGTTACTGACCTTGTCCCCTGGATCTTGCGATGTCTCCCCGCTGTGTGTGCGAGCCGTCCTCCGCCGGATCTATCACAGTGCCAAGCTCCGTTCCCTGCGATCGTTGCACGGCGCCAAATTCAAAAAGTATGCACGAAGGTGAAAAACCTTCTGTGGTGCTGCAGCCCCTGAGCCCCCGTTTTATTACCTGACCCCGATCCTTCGCTGGCCGGGAACGAGCAGACCAGCTCTAGCTGGTGTCTCGTGTCCTGATTGGATAGATTGATAGCAGCACAGCCATTGGCTGACGCTGCTGTCAATCAAATCCAATGATACTGCGCCGGGGGGCGGGGCCGAGTCCTGCATTCCGTGAATGGACACAGATGCAGGACTCGGGAGCGTGCCCGCACGGGTGTCCACCGTAGGAGAGAGCTTCTCCAACATGGACACTCGATGCGGGAGGAGCCAGGAGTGCCGCTGAGGGACCCCAGAAGAGGATGATCGGGGCCACTCTGTGCAAAATGAACTGCACAGTGGAGGTAAGTATGACATATTTGCTCTTTAAAAAAAAAAAAAAAACAACAAAGCTTTACAATCCCTTTAATTGAAGAAGTTGAAGTTAGAAGCTGATTGGCTATCATGAACAGCTGCACTAGATTTTGCTTTCTCCAGTTTAAGTAAATCAAGGCCAATGCATCTTCTCATCCAAAGGAGAGATAAAAAACATACAAAAAAAAATTGAAGATGAGTTCTGACCCCCCCCCCCCTCCCCCCACCTACTAATACCAGCAAACAATAAAGATCCTTATTTTTAGCATTAAGCAAAGAGCAAGAGACAAGGAAACTGCCAAAATTCTGCTCTTTCTGCTTCTTCCCACCATGATAAATGTGTAGAGCATGGGGGTGGGGGAGCAGGAATGATCCCCGAGTGATGTCTTGAGAACAGTGCCCCCCCCCCCCCCCGTACACGGATCAAGACTACACAATTCCTAAAGGGCAACTCCGGGGAAAGGGAATGTGTCCGACTGTGAATAGAGCTGGGGAAGGGTTAGGAGCTATTTTAGATTTTAGATTTGTTTCCAGTGGTGGGTGGTGGTGTATTTTTTTTTGGTGGCAAACAGTCCACCCGCCATGCTCTGCACCCCGGGCCCCAACTTTTTTGATGCCTATTAGAGCCTCTTGCTCTAATCATGTGCTTCTAAAAAAAAAAATAAAGAAAACCCCATTGGAATCCATGCATCTGGCACCCTGCATGTAGATTAGGGGGTTCAAGGAAGGAAAACACTGCTCCAGGTGAGCAATCACTGCAGTCCAAATGTGCTGGGTGCAAGCCACGGCTCGCCACCGATGATCAATGAAAAGAAAAGAACGGCTGCACACCAATGGAACGTTCAAACATGTTTTAATTCCAAAATAGCAAATGACAGCCAACAAGACAGAGTGCCCGATCCCAGGAGGTAACACGTTTCACACTGACCTCACTGCTTCTTCAAGCCATTTGTTTGAAGAAGCACGGAGGTGAGTGTGAAACGCGTTACCTCCTGGGATCGGGCACTCTGTCTTGTTGGCTGTCATTTGCTATTTTGGAATTAAAACATGTTGGAACGTTCCTTTGGTGTGCAGCCGTTCTTTTCTTTTCATGTACAGTGCCTTGCAAAAGTATTCGCCCCCCCTTGGCATTTTTCGTGTTTTGTTGCCTCACAACCTGGAATTAACATGGATTGTTTGAGGATTTGCATCATTTAATTTACAGAACATGCCCACAGCATGTGAAGCAAACAACAAATAGGACAAAATAACAGAAAAAGTCAATGTGCATAACTATTCACCCCCCTAATGTCAGTACTTTGTAGAGCCACCTTTTGCGGCTATCACAGCTCCAAGTCGCTTTGGATAAGTCTCTATGAGCTTGTCACATCTTACCACTGGGATTTTTGCCCATTCCTCCTTGCAAAACTGCTCCAGCTCCTTCAAGTTGGATGGTTTGCGCTTGTGAACAGCAATCTTTAACTCTGACCACAGATTTTCTATTGGATTGAGGTCTGGTCTTTGACTAGGCCATTCCAACACATTTACATGTTTCCCCTTAAACCACTCAAGTGTTGCTTTAGCAGTGTGTTTGGGGTCATTGTCCTGCTGGAAGGTGAACCTCCATCCTAGCCTCAAATCACACACAGAGTGCTACATGTTTTACTCAAGAATATCCCTGTATTTAGCACCATCCATCTTTCCCTCAACTCTGACCAGTTTCCCCGTCCCGACTGCTGAAAAACATCCCCACAGCATGATGCTGCCACCACCATGTTTCACAGTTGGGATGGTGTTCTTTGGGTGATGTGATGTGTTGGGTTTGCGCCAGACATAGCGTTTTCTTTGATGGCCAAAAAGTTCAATCTTAGTCTCATCAGACCAGAGCACCTTCCTCCATACATTTTGGGAGTCTCCCACATGCCTTTTCACAAATTCAAAACGTGCCATTTTGTTTTTTACTGAAAGTAATGGCTTTCTTCTGGCCACTCTGCCATAAAGACCAACTCTATGGAGAGTACGGCTTATTGTGGTCCTATGTACAGATACTCCAGTCTCTGCTGTGGAACTCTGCAGCTCCTCCAGGGTTACCTTAGGTCTCTGTGCTGCCTCTCTGATTAATGCCCTCCTTGCCCGGTCTGTGAGTTTTGGTGTACGGCCGTCTCTTGGCAGGTTTGCTGTTGTGCCATGTTCTTTCCATTTGGTTATGATAGATTTGATGGTGCTCCTAGGGATCATCAAAGATTTGGATATTTTTTTATAACCTAACCCTGACTTGTACTTCTCAACAACATTGTCCCTGGGAAGTGCTGAAATCTCTCCAAGAGGGCCACAGATTGTATAAAATACATTGGAAATGGGGAAAGGTGGCAGATTTGTATTGCTTTCTCTGCCCCTGTGTATGTGTGGTCACCAGGACAGGAAACCAGGTGAAATCTCCCCAACAGGGACACAAACGGCAATAAAAATCTGACAGAGGTAAGATACCTAAAAAGCTATTTTGGCCTGAACCAAGCTATCTCTCTCTCTCTCTCTCTCTCTCTCTCTCTCTCTCTCTCTCTCTCTCTCTCTCTCTCTCTCTCTCTCTCTCTCTCTCTCTCTCTCTATATATATATATATATATACATACCTCCCAACTTTTTGAGATGGGAATGAGGGACACCTATCAGCAAAAGTATGCAGGCATAGGACACACCCCCTTGCCACGCCCCTTAAAGGAGAATTGTACAAAAAAACAAGATTGGTTAAACCCACAAGTGCTTTTTTTGACCACTATTATTCCTTTATATCGGCTTTTGGAATTGAGAAATGCAGCAATTTAGAAATCAGATGAAAGGTTTAGCGCTGGGAAACACTTTTTGATAGATAAAAAGTGCATTTTATATACATTTATATAGATCAGACCAAAATGAGGGACAAATGAGGAGGAATGAGGGACAGACGGACATTGCTCCAAATCAGGGACAGTCCCTCGAAATTAGGGACAGTTGGGAGGTATGCATATATATATATATATATATATATATATATATATATATATATATATATATATATATATATATATATATATATATACATACACACACGGTATATAGGTCTGGTGTGTGTATAGAGAGAGAAGATTTGTCTGGAGCAGCAGCATGGAGAGGTGTAAACACCATTAGAAGTGTCTCCAGCACTTGTAATAACAGCAGTAAAATATATAGTGGAGGGAATGGGATTATTTATGTTGCATTGCACAGAATTCCTGCCATACTCTTCTGAAGAGCTCTGCAGCAGATTGTCTACAAGGAGAAAGGAGAAGAGACAAGACAGAAGCAAGATCCCCTGACAAGGAGATAAGAGCAGACAAGAGCAGGCCTGGGGAGAGACAAAGGAGAGGAGATCTCCTCCACCTAGAATGAGGAGTTCTGAGGGTGATGATGGAGCCCCTCCAAGGACAGGTGAGTGTGCAGCCATCTTCATGATTGGACCCTCCAGCCCTCATCTTCTGTTTGGATTGGGGGGCTCATAGATGCCACTTTGGGGGGAGATTTACTAAAACTGGAGAGTGTAAAATCTGGTGTAGCTGTGCATGGTAGCCAATCAGCTTCTAACTTCAGCTTGTTCAATGAAGCTTTGACAATAAAACCTGGAAGCCTATTGGTTTCTATGCAGAGCTGCACCAGATTTTACACTCTCCAGTTTTAGTAAACCCCCCCAATGTGTTTATTGCAGGATGGAGATTTGTAGGTTGTCACTTCTATGTATTACTTCAGAAATGATTCTTCTTTACTGGTGATCTCTTCTTTTCTGGCAGCAGCAGTGTGTCTGGGACATGTAGTCTCACAGTATATGGAGGACAACCTCTCAGAGACTTCCTACAGCTGGAGAGGGACATGTCCCCTGATTGTAGGTTATTACATTACAGTATATTATATAATATTGCATGATTGCATGGATCAACATTTTCCAGGTTGGGGGTCACTTCCTGCCCCCCTTGTTGTACACCCTTCTCACCTCCTCTAATTCAGTATTATTGATGACAGGGAATTTTGTAATAAATAATCTCACATTCAGGTGAGCCTAAAATTGAAGTTGTTTGACTCTGAGATCATCAGAAATAGTTAAATATTAATTTTAAACCGATGAATTCCAGGCAGAGGAGCCCCCAAACCTGTAGTGAGCCCCCATGGGCACCCCGTGGGGTACATTTGCAGTCCCCCCCCCCCTTATATTCCCCAGCTACCCCTCCAGTAGTGCTGATGACACTGTGGGGGGGGAGAGAGAGAGAGAGCGAGAGAGAAGAGAGAGAGAGAAGGGAGAGAGAGAGAGGGGAAGAGAGAAAAAAGAGAGAAAGAAGAGAGAAAGAAGAGAGAGAGTAGAGAAAAGAAAAGAGACAGAGAAGAGAGAGAAAGAAGAGAGAGAGAGAGTCCCTCATTCCCATCTCAAAAAGTTGGGAGGTATGTATATAGAGAGAGAGAGAGAGAGAGAGAGAGAGAGAGAGAGAGAGAGAGAGAGAGAGAGAGAGAAGAGAGAGAGAATAGAGAAGAAAGAGAGAGAGAAGGAAAGGAAGAAAGAAAGAAAGAAAGAAAGAAAGAAAGAAAGAAAGAAAGAAAGAAAGAAAGAAAGAAAGAAAGAAAGAAAGAAAGAAAGAAAGAAAGAAAGAAAGAAAGAAAGAAAGAAAGAAAGAAAGAAAGAAAGAAAGAAAGAAAGAAAATGTGGAGAAGGAGAGGGAGGGGGGGGATAGAGAAACAAAAAGAGACATAGGGAGACTAAGATTAGAAGGAAAGATAGATGGATAGATAGATAGATAGATAGATAGATAGATAGATAGATAGATAGATAGATAGATAGATAGATAGATAGATAGATAGGTAGATAGATAGATAGATAGATAGATAGATAGATAGATAGATAGATAGATAGATAGATAGATAGATAGATAGATAGATAGATAGATAGATAGATAGATAGATAGATATTAGTATTAGTTCATTTTAATACACACACAATGAGAGGTAGGTAGTATGGGGCAGAGGTAGGTCCATGCCTCTTTTAGTACAATCAGCACACAGACATGCAGAGATCTCCGAATCGCACCGACTGATTTTTAGTACAAATTAAATAAAAGGACAAATGTAATCCGAATTCTGATTGGATGAATTAAATGTACAGGTTGACCGGCGATTAGATCGGTCATATCTCTCTTGGTATATTAGTCGGATCGAATTCTCTACAGAATCTTCCCTGAGAGCCGGCTGAGTTATTTAATAATAATAATAATAATAATAATAATAATAATAATAATAATAATGATAGTTATTATTATTATTATTATTATTATTATTGTTATTATTATTATTTTATTTTCTATTGTAGTAATGATAATCTGTGTAATATTATTTTGTACTAATAATTCTAATGCTCCCAGACAGTAATGTATGAAGTATATTTTTATTATATCGGTGAGTGGAGTCTGGGCAGAATTAAATTACTTCATAATCCCCTTGTCATCATCATCATAATCATCATCCTGCTATCATTACTATTATCCTCACGTTTAATTTTATTTATAAATAGAAAATGTCCCTCCTGTACTTCCATTATATGCTGTATGTTGTAGATTGTCCTTCAAAATTATTTCTTATTTCTTTCCGAGTAATGTAGTTGGAATCCTATTCTACAGAGCAGAGTGGAGGGAAGCATGGGGAAAGGTGTATATATATATATATATATATATATATATATATATATATATATATATATATATATATATATATATATATATATATATATATATATATATATATAGACATAGATATATCTATATGTATATATATATTGTAGATGTGTGTGCCCCATCGGTCAGTGTCCTGTGGTTAATATTGTCATAATTATTATCAACCTTAGTTTTTTTTTTAGAGAGAGAGAGAGAGAGAGAGAGAGAGAGAGAGAGAGAGAGAGAGAGAGAGAGATAAATATAGATATATGTATATATCTGTATATATATCTATATATAGGTGTATAATAGGAGACTGTCCAATGCCTTCTGGATGCGCAGTTCTTGTTATATTGTTATTATTATTATTTGTATTATTATGAATAATAATAAATATTAATATTCACCAGCCCTGTGTTTCTAGAGTCGTTCAGTGTCCATCTTACAATATTTGTTGGATATATTTCTGTATCAGGAAATGAAGAAAGAATTATCTTATTATATATTATATTGAGGATTATTATATTCCGAGGTGGGCTGTATTGCAGCCGTCTCCCTGTACAGAATTTGTATTATAGATTGTGAGCCCAGAGATCCATAGTGTTTTATAGGGGCCCGGGGCCATTATTGGGTGAACGTATAATTAAAAATGCATATTTGTATAGGGTGAGAATATCGCTGCTGCTGTATTCAGAACTACAGAGACCTATATGGTCCTTTGCTGGATTATATATTGTATTTGTTGTAGAAAACTGTATAAGAATTCTGTATATTATAATATGTTCGGATGGATTTCCAGATGTGTTGATAGAATCGCAGAGTTCTCTTAGTAGGATTTGTAGAAATATCTGGAGAGGATCGCATGGCTTTTCTCTGTATTATAGAATTTGTAGAATGATATCGGTGTGAATCCAGAATTTCAGTGTCCTGCATGGACATAATACAGTAGCTGTGTACATAGATATATTATACTAACATTACCTGTGTATCCAGAATTGCAGAGTTCTGTATAGATAACTGTGTATAGGCGTACCATTGTACATATCTATGTGTATATGTGTACCATTACCCAGGATGGCAGAGTGCTGTATAGATATACTGTATATGTATAGGTGTACCATTATCCAGGATTGCAGACCCCTGTATAGATATCTATATGTATAGGTGTACCATTATCCAGGATTCCAGGGTGCTGTATAGATAACAATGTATAGATGTGCTGTTATCTAGGATTGCAGAGTGCTGTATAGATATCTATATGTATAGGTGTACCATTATCCAGGATTGCAGAGTGCTGTATTGATATTTATATGTACAGGTGTACTATTATCCAGGATTGCAGAGTGCTGTATTGATATTTATATGTATGGGTGTACCATTACCCAGGATGGCAGAGTGCTGTATTGATATCTATATGTATAGCTGTACCATTATCCAGGATTGCAGACTCCTGTATAGATACTGTATATATGTATAGGTGTACTATTATCCAGATTGCAGAGTGCTGTATAGATATCTATGTATATTGCTATTATCCAGGATTGCAGAGTGCTGTATAGATATCTATGTATAGGTGTACTATTATCCAGGATTGCAGAGTGCTGTATAGATATCTATGTATAGGTGTGCTATTATCCAGGATTGCAGAGTGCTGTATAGATATCTGTATAGGTGTGCTATTAATCAGGATTGCAGAGTGCTGTATAGATATCTATGTATAGGTGTGCTATTAATCAGGATTGCAGAGTGCTGTATAGATATCTATGTATATTGCTATTATCCAGGGTTGCAGAGTGCTGTATATATATATATATATAGGTGTGCTATTGCTCTCTTGTGGCCATTCCTCCGGCAGGCACATTACAGGGAGGACAGGTCGGAGTGGCCAGGTGACAGGTCCCAGGCTGGGTTATCCTCTGCGGGAGATAATTATCTGTCATTAACAATGAGCAGGAACATCCAGGTATTTGTCGGTGGCGCCTGGTCCAGACAATGCAGAGCTCAGACAATAGTACATTGGAGGTATTAGGACATCGCAGCACTTACTGGACACTTATCCCCCCCACCCCCAATTCCACATCTCAGCCCATTGCCATCAGACCAAAACTTTTTTCACAAAGGAAGTCACATGATTCTTTATAACATTTTAATACAAACATAAAAACACACATCGACTCACTATTATCATTAGAGTGGAATCAGAAACACCCCCCCCCCCCCCCTCCGATGTCCATTATATTTTATACCTATTCAGATGTAAAAAAAAAAAAAAAAAAAAAAGTTTTCTTTAATTGCAGAGAAGATCAGGCTGGGCCATCACACCGACAGGCTCTGTCCTGTCACTCCACAGGCAGCTGTTCACTATAAACACGCCGATCTGTTTGGAAGAGAAATAGATACAATCTTGGATTTGTCATCAAGATCCACTTCATGTTCTATCTGACATACAATGATGTATGACTTCTCATCCCATTCATAAGACAAATACATACATCTTGCTGGCTGACACAGGCCACGCCCATTTCCTCTTCTGTACTGGGAATGTTTGTATGAAATCAGGGGACATCAATCACATAATACACAGTCCGATCAGATGTATACCAAGGACATCTTATATATACAATGTACCCATCAACCTTCCACATCTCCAGTATGTAATATACATCCTGTTATATAATACACAGATTAAGGACATCCTATATATCTTACATGCAATGTGTGAAATTATGCAATCTATAGAATGACTCATTTCACACAGTGCCTTGTCTTAATATATATATATATATATACACACACAACACACAGGATTTACTAAAACTGGAGAGTGTAAAATTTTGTGCAGCTCTTCATAGAAACCAATCAGCTTCCAGGTTATTGTCAAAGCTTTCGTAAATCAACCCCATAGTATACAATGTGCCCGTTTCCCGTCACCCATCTTCAGTATATAATATATATCCCACTATATGCACATATCCGACTAGATTTATATCATGGACATAGGAATCCACATTTTAACACCCTGATATAATATACCCCTCTCCTTTCCACATCTTCAGTATATATAATATATCCTATTATGTATAACACGCATCTCCCATAACATATCAAATAGGGCTGTGTTTTTTAAATCCGTATACATATATCCCATAATACACCCCCAGCTACATTTACAATATATATTCGTATATATAATACACACATATATCCCATAACACACCCCATCTAAATTTATAAAATATGTTCGTATATATAATACACACATATATCCCACAATACACTCCTATCTACATGTATAATATATTTTTGTATATATAATACACACATATATCCCACAATACACTCCTATCTACATGTATAATATATTTTTGTATATAATACACACATATATCCCACAATACACTCCTATCTACATGTATAATATGTTTTTTTATATATAATACACACATATATTCCATAACAAACCCCATCTACATTTATAAAATATGTTCGTATATATAACACACACATATATCCCACAATATACTCCTATCTACATGTATAATATATTTTTGTATATATAATACACACATATATCCCACAATACACTCCAATCTACATGTATAATATATTTTTGTATATATATAATACACACATATATCCCATAATATTCCATCTACATTTATAGTATATATTCGTACTATATAATACACACATGTATCCTATAATACACCCCCAGCTACAGTTATAATATATGTATGTTCGTAAATATAATAAATACATATATCCCACAATACACTCCTATCTACATGTATAAACTATATTAGTATATATAATACAACACATATATCCCATAATACACATTTATAATATATATTCGTATATATAATACACACATATATTCCATAATACACACCCACTACATGTATACAATAACTATTTAATACTAATATAGGTACACATTTGTCTACCTGTATTAGTATATTATATTGCAAACATCTCAGATCTATATGTTCCCAATTCGATATTACACGTATTGAATACTATTATTATTATTTATTAACAAATATTAACAAGGATGTGAAGATGTCCTGTACCCATGGGGAGCTTATTATAATACCAAGTTGACACTTAGGTTCTTCGTCATAGAATATTTAACCAAAATAGATAGATAGATAGATAGATAGATAGATAGATAGATAGATAGATAGATAGATAGATAGATAGATAGATTGATAGATAGATAGATAGATAGATAGATAGATAGATAGATAGATAGATTGATAGATAGATAGATAGATGATAGATAGATAGATAGATAGATAGATAGATAGATATTTTATGAGTTAATTGATGTATTGTTGCACTGTTCTCTTCTATTGTCTGGCTGTCCCGGATCTGTTCTGGCCATTAATATGGAGGGGATCCCCCCGACTGCGCCCCGGTATATGGAGCCATCTCCCCGCTCCTGACACATGCTGTTCAGTGTATTATATGATAAATAATATAGCAATAATACACTCATTTTATTTTCATTTACTGCAACCACAGATCGCTTCAACCATTTCCATTTCAAATACCACTGTGTTATTATTATTTATTATCATCATCATTATTATTATTAATAAAAACAATAATAATAATAATCATTATTATTATTGTTGTTGTATTATTCTATTATAATTGTCGATATTATTATTATATTTTTTTATACATATTAATATTATCATCTGCTGGGCTATGGCGCTCGATCTGATAATTGCGGCTAAGATTGTTTTGGAAGAAAATATTTTATAAAATGGCACAAATAATACAGAATGACACAGCGATACTGTAGAGCATATACGATGTATACAGAGGGACGTTTTCTAAAGAATTTGAAATCGTTCACACAAAAAAAAGAGAGAAAATTCATCGAATTATCAAATCTTCGGCAGATGAAATAAGCAAGAACTTGTTTCTCACACGATTGGATAATTGAAGTGAATCTTAATTTTTGGGTCAGCGTTCTCATGTCCTGCATGAATTAAACAAAAAATATTATCTATGTATCTATCTATCTATCTATCTATCTATCTATCTATCTATCTATCTATCTATCTATCTATAGATCTCTCTATATATATAGATCTATATATATACCTATATATATAGATATACAGATCTATATATATATATATCTATTACGCTTATTATTATTATTATTATTATTATTATTATTATTATTATTATTATACAGGATTTATATATCACCAACAGTTTGCGCAGCGCTTTACAACATGAGGGCAGACAGTAATACAATACAATATTTGTTAGATAATTATTATAATATTTACTATTTATTATAATTATTATTTGTTATAAAATTATATAAATAGTCTATATATATATATGTGTGTGTATATATATATATATATATATATATATATATATATATATATATATATATATATATATATATATATATATATATATATATATATATATATATATATATATATATATATATATATATATATATATATTATGGTATCATATGTACTATGGTATCTCTATGTGCTATTATATGGTATCTCCATGTGCTATTATATGGTATCTCTATGTCCTGCTATGATGGGGGTCTGTCTGTATTTTAATCTCTCTTACAGGAACTGGATGGATGTGTGAGGAAGGCCAGGCAGCCCAGAGGATGTCACACTGATAACACTCTAATTGTTATCAAATCTGGACTATGAGTTCCCTGTAAGAAATAAAGATAAGCCCAGAGTTCTGTATCTACAAACACCTACTTGTCCTGAAGAGCCTCTTCCTCTATGGATGGTGCAGCAGACACTTTCACTGGCCTGGGGCAGTACATAGAGATAACAGTCCTGTGTGTGGATGCACCACAAGTACCAACAGACCTTGCTGCCTGTGATGACCTACCTGTGATCTGCAGAGATTCCCCTCCAGGTCATGGCAGGCAGGAGGCATGGGGACTCACTATAGGCACTCCTACTCCTGTCTGGGCTGCTATGTGAGGAGATCTGACTACTGGATAATCCCTTAAAATGGCTGCAATGTACACAGGACAGGTCCTGTCCTACCTGCACTCAGCAATCAGTAGCAGGATGAGAAGTACATTCACATTGCTGGGTGATAGAGCAATAATACTGCACAGGCAGGGAAAGTAGAAGGACAGACAAAATAATGACATCAGAGGGAGATCAGAGATCCAGCTGTCTGCAGCTATAGAAGATCAGAGGGAAATGTTTTCTGTGTGATGATCCCCTAAACTTTGCAAAACTATTCCTTTTCAACATATCTATGACATACTCCAGTATGCCGCACTGCATGATGGGAGACCCCAGGAGCGACTGGAAGGGGGGATCATATAGGAGAACCATCCCCAGTAGAGGTCTTCCCTGGAAGTTAATGTTCCAACAACAAAAATATTACTATTAATAGTAATTTTAATAATAATGTTGCTGTTAATGATATTATTATTATTATTATTATTATTATTATTATTATTATTATTTATTTATTTATAATAATATACTAAATTTTTAGGACCATTACTTAGTATTTTAAGCAATATAGTTGTACAATATGAATACAGTACAGCACAATGTGAAGACAGACAGTTCTGGCCATACAATACCCCAAACACCACAACAGTAATGTAGCAATAAAGATGAAAGGATCTTCTTTATATTTTCTTGTTTTTTACTTTTTTTTTTTTGCATCCTTGAAAACCAGGTTAAAATAAGAAGAAATTCTTT
This sequence comes from Lithobates septentrionalis, assembly GCA_037952835.1. NCBI lineage: Eukaryota > Metazoa > Chordata > Amphibia > Anura > Ranidae > Lithobates > Lithobates septentrionalis. The sequence goes on along the minus strand of JBBDGP010004769.1, from coordinate 75,000 downwards.
AGAAACGAATATTAACAATGACAAGGATATGAACAATTCTGAGGTCCCCTGAGCCTGGCTGAGCAGTACATTGCTGGCAGTCTATGGGATGTATTGGACATGGCAGATTGGAGGATATCTCCTATAAAGGAGTGATAGCCTTGCACAATGGTTTCCTCTCTGCTCCCCTCTAAATATAGCAATATGGAGGAAGCCGGGCGGTGGGTTATCTGAGGTCTGTACAATTGTCAAGGAATGGTGGTGTCGGTGGGTTATCTGGTGTCTGTACAATTGTCAGGGAATGATGGTGTCGGTAATTTAGTTGGGGTCTGTGCATAATTGTCAGGGAATGATGGTGTCGGTAATTTAGTTGGGGTCTGTGCATAATTGTCAGGGAATGATGGTGTCGGTAATTTAGTTGGGGTCTGTGCATAATTATCAGGGAATGATGGTGTCGGTAATTTATTTGGGGCCTGTGTAATTGTCAGGCAATGGTGGTGTCGGTAATTTAGGGGTCTGTATAATTGTCAGGGAATGGTGGTGTCAGTGATGTTGGGGTCTGTATGGCAATGGTGGTGTCAGTGATGTTGGGTTCTGTATAATTGTCAGGGAATGGTGGTGGTGATGTCGGGGTCTGGATAATTGTCAGGGAATGTTGGTGTCGGTGATGTTGGGGTCTGCATAATTGTCAGGGAATGGTGGTGTCGGCGATGTTGGGGTCTGCATAATTGTAAGGGAATGGTGGTGTCGGTGATGTTGTGGTCTAATATGTCAGGAAACGGTGGTGTCGGTGGATTTTCTGGTGTCTGTACCATGGTCAGGCAATGATGGTGTCGGTGGCCTTAGACCTGTCAGCAGATGAGGCAGAGGGCCCTAGCAGCTACTCACTCCGCGATGTTATCTGCTCTTCACTTATCCACACAGGTTGCAGGAATTTTAATTGCATCTGGAGCCCTACTATCTGTATACAGTAGGAGCTGTCAGTCTGCACTGTCTATGGGCCGGTCCATACTCTGCATATAGTCTACCTGGTAGGTCAGGGATCTCTCCTGTGTCTGCAGATCTTATCTGACTTTTTACAAACCTGTTGAGGCAGAGGGTTTAAAAACAGCAGTAATGACGAGATAAATACCCGACAACATCTAATCTCCTCATAATAGATGATTATTGCATGTTAATTGGTTGTGGCAGTGAAATCATCCATCTTGGGTACATGTGTTATAGAAGAAAAAGGCAACACTTTTTGAGTCATAAAATGCCCAGATTTGAAGAGCAGAAGCCCCCTTTATTTTTTCACATGTGCTGGATGTTTATTTACCTACAGAGCCCTATGCAGAGGTTGCTGGAGGTTTCTGCACATGTAAGGACCTGCACCCTGAAGAAGATTGGGGTACATGCCAGAGACATACAGTACCTATAGATCTTCACCCTGAAGAAGACTGGGGTACATACCAGAGACATATCTATCTATAGACCTTTTCCCTGAAGAAGACTGGGGTACATGCCAGAGACATATCTATAGACCTTCACCGTGAAGAAGATTGGGGTACATGCCAGAGACATACCTTTAGCACTTCACCCTGAAGAAGACTAGGATACATGCAAAGACATACCTATCTATAGAGCTTCACAATGAAGAAGACTGGGGACCTGGGGTACATGCCAGACACATGCCTATCTATAGAGCTTGAACCTGAAGAAGACTGGGGTACATACCAGAGACATTCCTTTCTATAACCCTTCACCCCGAAGAAGACTGGGGTACATTCCGGAGACATGTACCTATGTATAGAGCTTCACCCTGAAGAAGACTGGGATACATACCAGAGACATACCTATCTATAGACCTTTGCCCCGAAGAAGAGTGGGGTACATATCAGAGGCATACCTATCCATAGATCTTCAGCCTGAAGAAGACTGGGGTACACGCAAAAAACATAGCTATTTATAGATCTTCACCCTGAAGAAAACTAGGGTACATACTGGAGACATACCTATCTTTAGACCTTTTCCATGAAGAAGACTGGGGTACATACCTATCTATAGATCTTCACCCTGAAGAAGACTGGCGTACATACCGGAGACATACCTATCCATAGACATTCACCCCGAGGAAGACTGGGGTACATACCAGAGACATACCATTGTATAGAGCTTCACCCTGAAGAAGGCTGGGATACCTACCAGAGACATACCTATCTATAGACCTCATGTTGTAAAGCGCTGCATAAACTGTTGGCGCTGTATAAATCCTGTTTAACAATAATAACAATAGACCTTTGCCCTAAAGAAGAGTGGGGTATATGGCAGAGGCATACCTATCTATAAAGCTTCACCCTGAAGAAGACTAGGGGACATTTCAGCAGGGGGACAGATTTGTACTGAGAGGAGGGGGGATTTTAGGGGTTAATGCAGATATGTTGGAGGGGGGGAGGGTTTGCTGACACATAAAGCTCATACATCTTGGAGGTGGGGGCGCAGTTTGGTATGTTTGCCCTGAGCTGTAGATGATCTTGTCCTGGCACTGCATGCCAGAGACATACCAATCTATAGATCTTCACCCTGAAGAAAACCGGGGTACATTCCAGAGGCATACCTATCTATAGAGCTACACCCTGAAGAAGACTGGGGTACATTCCAGAGACATACCTATCTATAGATCTGGCATGTACCCCAGTCTTGTACAGGGTGAAGTTCTATAGATAGGTATGTCTCTGGCATGTACCCCGGTCTTCTTTAGTGTGAAGGGCTATAGATAGGAATGTCTCTGGAATGTACCCCACTCTTTCTCAGGGTGAAAGTCTAAGGATGGGTATGTCTCTGGCATGCAAAGGTCTAAAGTATGCCTCTGGCATGTACCCCAGTCTTCCTCCGGATGAAGATCTATAGGTATGTCTCTGGCATGATGCCAGAGACATACCTCTATAGACCTGCACCAGAAGAAAATTGGGGTACATGACAAATGCGTACCTATCATTAGACCTTTGCCCTGAAGAAGATTGGGGTACATGCCAGAGACATACCTATCTATAGACCTTCACCCTGAGGAAGACTGGCCTGGTGTAAAATATATATTGTATTATCTCGTATAAGAACTTTTATCAAGACTACCAGAGACGTAAAGAACAATTACAGAAATAATAAAAATGATAAAGGTGGAACCGACAATAACATTCAAGGGGAACAGCAATTATAACTAAACCACTCACTCCACAGGCCAGGGAACGTCTCTGCACCCCACATGGTGCCTAATGTCTGTACTGTGATACATAGAGGCTGTAGAGATTGGAAAATCAGTATGTAGCAGATCAGGAAATCACAGGGGAACGAGGGGTGGGGGTATAAGAAGTGCGGTTAGTTGGGGGGGCTGGAAGTTGGGTGAGTTGGGGGATACTTGAAGTGGGGGTGAGTGAGGCTTAACATACACTTTGCAAAAGTGAGGATAAATTCAGTTAGGTGAACAATCTATTTATTTAGTAAATCCATGTGTCCCTTCTATTATCTGTGATTTGTGCTTTGATTGCAGGTTTTAACAAGCAGCGTCTCTGGGTAGTGGAACTACAATCCCCAGCATGCCCTACCCCCCTACCTCTGCTGCTCTGGCATCGCCATCCTCCTCCTGGATGTTACCCACTAATGCCCCCATGGCTGGGTAATTATCCCCCCCCCCCCCACTTTTCCATCTAATAGGATCATTATACAGGAAATGATTAGCCTATTAACAATTAACCTCATCGCTACCAGAGGGCACCAGGCGAGTTCATGCAGGCGCTGGGAGACTGACATCAGGGATCCCCCAGGAAAGTCATAATCTGCCCTAATTAGCTGTAATGGGATAATAAGCCACACTCCTCTTTATAAACTAGTGAGCAGATACTGACAATTCCTATGCTGGGACATGTAGTCCCACAACACCTGCACTCTCATTATTGGATAATTGAAGTCAATATTAACATAATATTATTATTATTATTATTATTAATAATAATAATAAAAAAACAGCTTTATACAATCTAATTACAATGTGCCCTTCTATAATGTATATATAATAATGACAATAATAGTACATATTATTAGCACTATTTTATCTTTCTTTCTATTATAAACTAAATAAATCATTTACAGTTATATTGCCTGCATAAGTTACACACAATTCTGATGTACTGAAGTACACATTATCTATCTATCGATCGATCTATCTATCTATCTATCTATCTATCTATCTATCTATCTATCTAGATACATATGTATATCTATATCTATATAGATATATATCTATATATAGATATAGATATATATCTATATATATCTATATAGATATATATATATATATACACACAGAGCACAGAATTTTGGTCGTACATCCGATGATTCTGGGGCTCCCATACTCCAGATAACAGGTCCAGTAAACGTTTAGAGGTCAGATAGGGATCGCTGTACATGGAGGAGGGAGTGTTGTAATTACACAGCAATTAGTTCCCTACATCTTATCTGATGGGAAAGAATCGGTTGTGTGTGTCCAATGTACACAACCGTCCATGGTTTGGGGGGGGGGTAATACAGGGCTGGGGGCTCCTACAGGGGGAAGAAAGCTTCGTCCAGGCCAGCAGAAAAGGACTCATTTAATAAATCCCCAAATCCCCCCCCCCCCCCCTTTTTTTTAGAAGGTGCTCTGTATGACCGAGAACCCACACTGGGGCCAAAGTCAACAATGCAGGTAAAAGAACATATGTATAGATATATATATATATCTACATATATAGATACATAGATATATATGTATATCTGGAGGTGTACACCGCTCTAACGAATAGAGACATTATAATGTAAGTGTTAAAATCAGCTCATGTAGAGGACATCATATATATAATTCATATAAAGATATTAATATGTGTTTGAAATAATTATCACATGTAAACATGATAATATACCGCAAATATTAGAAATCATAAAATTATCCTCAAGATCTATTTGTGACGTCCTCATGTGAACTGGTATAGAATAATAATATTAATAACAATAATAATAATAATCTCGATTTAGAGGTTATACAAATTTGAGATATAATAATAATTATAATAATGATCATCAGCATCATCTCAGTCTCTCGTGGGGAGGTCAGACGCATATATGAGATATTATTATTATGATTATTATTATTACAACCCTAATGATGATAATAACCATCATCGTCATCATCATTATTATTATTAATAATGATCTCAGTCCATTATGGAGAGGTCGAACACATATATGAGATGATAATAATAATAATAATAATCATTATAATAATGATCATTGTCATCATTAATAATGATCTCAGTCCCTTATGGGGAGGGTGAACACATATATGAATGATAATAGTAACCATCATTATCATAGTAATCATCTCGGTCTTGTATGGGTAGGTCAGACACATATATGAAATAATATCAGTAGTAATAATAATAATAATAATCATCAACATCATCTCAGCCTCCTATGGGGAGGTTGTACACATATATGACATAACATTAATAATAATAATAATGATGATCATCGATTCGTCATCAATAATCATCTCAGTCCCTTATGAGGAGGTCGAACATGAGACGATAATAATCTTCATCATCGTCGTAAATGTCAGACACATATATGATATAATATGAATAATCATCATCATCATCTCAGTCTCCTATGAGGAGGTTGGACACATATATGACATAACATTATTATTATTATTGTTAATAATAATAATAATAATAGTAATAATAATAATCATCATCATCATCTCAGTTTCTTATGGGGAGTTTGGACACATATATGACATAACATTAATAATAATAATAATCATCATCATCATCGTCTCAGTTTCCTATGGGGAGTGTGGATACATATATGACATAAAATGATTATTATTATTAGTAGTAGTATTATTGTTAATAACAATAATAATAGTAATAATAATAATCATCATCATCTCAGTTTCTTATGGGGAGTTTGGACACATATATGATATCAAATTATTATTATTATTATTAATAATAATAATAATAATAATCATCATCATCATCTCAGTCTCTTATGGGGAGGTTGGTCACACATATGACATAAAATTATTATTAATAATCATCTCAGTCTCCTATGAGGAGGTCGGACACATATATGAGATCTATATTTCATATATTTCATGCATTTCACTCCTTTTGGAGGAATCCTCCGACCTCTGTTCTTCTCTCAGGATTTTTCCTCTTGGAGGATGGATTTCACACCCGATTTATAATACATTTCTCCTGTGTGCAGAGAATTGGACGAGACTGTAATAAAAGTCAATGGCATGTTTATTGATAAAGTGTGACTATTGATCCCCAATGCTCAGCCATGGATATAGTAATTAGCGCTCAATGTACTATCAGCTGGCTGGGTGGTGTCGGGGCTCCATGCCACCTGCAGAGTCTCTAACACTCCTTAGTCATGCAGATGTAACAATAAAGACAATAATGAGCTCTAACACTTACTAATTGTTTAACTTGGCTGGCTGCTGGATTGCTGTGAGCTGGCTGGGAAAACTTTCCCTCCTATGAAGGGTTAATAGAGGCCTGAGCCTTGAAGGATCCTTCCTCTCCTCCCAGCACCCTTTCCGGGGGAACTCAGCCTGTGGGCGGGGCTCCCATCACTCACAGACCAATCACCACCCCCCACCCCCCTTTTCCTTCTTTATGATAAAGGGAAGGGTGGTTGACAAGCTGCATGGTGACGTCACCCGGGAGGGGGCGTGGCCTGTGCCTTCCCCAAGCCTTCAGCCTTTGCCTGCTCTGCCTGTAACAAAACCCAGAGCCCCAGATCCAGGCTAATGGAGGCTGAGTAGACAGCAGAGCCCCTTCCATCGTTTATCATCGGCCTCTCCTCGGCCCCCCTCCCTCCCTCACCTCCATTTATTGATCCTTTTCTGATGATGTTACCAAGTCCAGTCACTTCCACACCTTTCTCTGTCAAAGACATCCTCAACCGGGGGCCCCAGTGCCAGCAGCAGCAGCCCAGGGGGCCCCACCAGGAGCTGGAGGATGGGGACTTCCACCAGGCTTCGTGTATGCTGGACAAACTCTCCTACCTAAACTCTATAGGGGCCCCTGAGGGCCACGGCGAGGTGACCATCACCCCCGACACCTATGTGCACAAGGAAGAAGAGGAGGACGAGGATGACGAGCCGATGGGAGACCCGAGCAACAGTGAGTACATTAGAAGAATAAAGCAAATACCGACCACCACAAAAGCAGCAATAATAATAATAATAATAGTACAAAACAGCAATATAATAGTACAAAAAATCAACACAATACAGGAGTAATAATGCTAGAAGAATACAGCATGACAAATATATATAAACAAAGAGAAAAACAGACGAAATATTCTATCATACTAATCACACAAAACAACAGCAACTCATTACAATCGTCATACAAAACTGACAAAATATATAACAGTAATAACACAAAACAACAAGAACATAGTTATGATAATACTAGAAAAAGACAGCATGGGAAAAATATACCGAGGGGAAAAAACTGACGAAATATAGTCTAGGAGCAACAATAATATAATAATAACACAAAATAACAGCAACATGGAATATAATAATCATCATAAACAACAGCAACAAAGTACACTAATAATAATTATCATAATACAAAACGACAGCAACATAGTATAATAATACCCATCATAATACAAAACAACAGCAACACAGTATAATAACAATAACAATCATAATACAAAACAACAGCAACATAATATAATAATCATAACACAAAACAACAGCAACATAATATAATAACAATCATCATAATACAAAACAACAGAAACATATAATAATAATAATAATAATAATAATCATCATCTTAATACAAAACGACAGCAACATAAAATAATAATAATCATCATAATACAAAACAACAGCAACATAGTATAATAATAATAATCATAATACAAAAAAACAGCAACATTGTATAATAATACTACTAGAAGAAGACAGCATGAGAAATATATTCCAAGAAGGAAAAAAAAACAACAAACAAAATGCAAAGCAAACGCAATGGAATAATAATATTATTATAAAACAATCAAAATTATAACAACTGCAACAAAGTAATGCATCAAATCAAACGTAGCATAGTAGTAATAATAGATAGATAATTCAAAACAACAATATAGTATAATAAATCCATGAAGGGGTGAATTAGGTTCAGCAAGGCAGAAGGTATGAAGCCAAGATGAAGAACACAGAGTCCTAGAAAGTATTATTTTACTGAAAGAGTAGTTGATGGTTGGAATAGACTTTCAGCAGAGGTAGGGAGTCAGTCAACAGTGGATTTAAACATGCCTGGGACAAACATAGATATATACCAAAATAATAAAGAATAAAAATGTATAGATAAAAAAAGCAAAAAAAAAAAAAAAAACGGGCAACTGAATGAACCACTTGGCCTTTTTTTCTGCTGTCACTTTTCTATGTTACTATGCTTCTATAGTAGTGATATTAATAATCATCATCATCATCATATCATCAACAGCAACGTTATATTATTATTATTATTATTATTATTATTATTATTATTATTATTATTATTATTATTATTATCACTACTACTAGAGTAACATAGAAAAGTAACAGCATGAAAAGACAAGTGGTTCATTGAGTTGTATTAATATAATTACCGTTGTTACATATTATATTATTATAAGACAGTAGTCACTGTTCCCTTCAGTACATTCTGACCAAAACAACAGCAAAAATAACAATATAATATGTAACAACAGCAATCATAATAATACAAAACAATCACAACATAGAATAATAATAATAATACAGAACAACCTTATATTCATAAGTTTTATTGCATCCTTCGGCAAAAGCACACAAATTAAATTGACCACAAGGATAAGCTACAGACACATATCCATGGAGTAGTATAGCAATAATAGTAATAATAATAATACAAAACATCAACAATTATAACAATTATAACACTACAAAACAACCCTTGTAATATTGTTATAGTAGTAATATATATATATAGATATATATAAATATAGATAGATATATCTATATCTAGCTATATCTATATAGAGATAGATAGATAGATAGATAGATAGATAGATAGATATCATTATGAATAATTAGTAGATTACAAAAAACACAGCAACTTTGCAGTAGCAATAATAAACATACGTATTAATATATATATATATATATATATATATATATATATATATATATATATATATATATATATATATATATATATATATATATATATTTATATATTTATATATACAAAACAGCAGTAGTGATACTGCTACTTTTTAAAGAATATAAGAAGAATCTCCCGAGCTCCTCCAATACACATTTTATTGATCATTTTTGGGGAATTATAAGATCTGAGCTTTCAGGAATGGAATTAAATCAATAACTCGATAACAGGACGATCTGTAGATGAATGACGAGGGAGGATTTGTATCCTCCGATCAGATAATACAAGGAAATATTATTCTTCGATAATCAATCAATCTGTTTTTGAAGAAAAAAATTGAAATAAACAAATTTATAGAACAAAAGTGAAACAAAATCAATTTCCTGATCATCAGACAGATAAAATAAAGGAGAACCACCCAGAACTGAAGTCAGGAGAAGGTTCTGAATGGAGTTTTCTATGTAATATTTCACTTTCTCTATTTTTGAAGTTTTCTAATCTCAGCCCGGCCGGAATCTCCGAGTTTTTCCTGGTTTATAAAATGTAGCAATTTTCAGGACAAATTCAGACAAAACTCTCTGAATATTTATAGAAAATAAGATCTTTTCCCCGGAAATGAATATTTTCTCTGAAAATTAATCTTGTCTCCCATCAGCTGCATTATAATATAATAAGGCGCCATTATATTGTTACAAATTAATATAAATAAAAGGTAATTTAATAATATCGGATTTTCTGGTTCTATGATTGGTTGGATTTCAGAGTCATTAATCCCCCCCAGTGGTGTCAGGATGTGTCTATGGTGCTATGGTGGAATATTATGCTGGTAATCTGGTTCACCTCTCTCTGCACAGAGGCCTGCTACTTGAGCAAGTCGCCCCTTCCGGAGGAAAAGTCGGAGGAGTCGGAGAGACCCAAGCAGAGGAGTCGGAGGAAGCCCCGGGTGCTCTTCTCTCAGGCTCAGGTCTTTGAGTTGGAGAGAAGGTTCAAGCAGCAGAGGTACCTGTCTGCCCCAGAGAGGGAACACCTGGCCAGCAGCCTGAAGCTCACCTCCACCCAGGTGAAGATCTGGTTCCAGAACAGGAGATACAAGTGTAAGAGGCAGAGGCAGGACAAGTCCCTGGAGATGGGCCCCCACCACCCACCCCCACCCCCGAGGAGGGTGGCAGTACCAGTGCTGGTCCGGGATGGGAAGCCTTGCATTGCTGGCAGTCAGGGTTATAACAATGCCTACAATGTAAGTGCCAGTCCTTACACCTACAACAGCTACCCGGGTTACAGCTATAACAACAGCCCTTCCTACAACACCAACTACAGCTGCAGCTACTCCGGCATCCCCCCCATCCAGCACAACCCAGGGACCAACCCCTTTGTCGGCATGGGCAACCTCAGCCAGCTGGGCAATGCCACACAAGGCCAGAACCACACAGGGCCCTCAGTGCCCACCTGCCAGGGGACTTTACAAGGGATCCGAGCCTGGTAGGACTGGCACAGGGACTTCTCTACTGGACACACAGACCTCCGGGATCTGGGGGTGCTCTATGACCCAGGGAAGCTTTATGACCCAGGGGGGCTTCATGGCCCAGGGGGGCTCCTTGACCAGGAGGTTTCATGGCCCAGGGGGGCTCCCTGACCAAGGGAGACTCCATGACCCAGAGGGGCTTCTTGACCCAGGGGGGTTCCATGGCCCAGGGGGGCTCCCTGACCCAGGTTGGGCTCCATAGATCAGCCATCAGATATTGTGACACGAGGTATTATTTTTATCATTATTATAAACTGGCTGATGACATGCACACTGGTAGAAACTCCAAACGACACCAACCACGCCATCACCAGCCCTTTAAAAGGATGCCTTAACCCCTTAACTCCTGCGGATGGGGCAGATGACAGCAAGCCTGATCTATGGGATACATTGTGTGACACAGACAATGGACGGTGCTGGCTGTCAGTGTATGGCAGCTCTGTGTCTATCTATAGCACTCTACAGCTGGACTACAAATCCCAGCAAGCCTGTACCCCAACAAAGTCGATGGACATGAGATAAGTATTGGAAACATATCGATCTATGATCAGCACATTTCACAGTCAAAGTTTATGATGTCATAAATACTATAAGATTGAGATCCAGATGGATCTACCCTCTTCCATATTACCCTGGACCCCCTGACTTCTAGATGGATCCACCCTCTTTCATATTATCCTGGGGCCCCTGAATTCTAGATAGATCCACTCTCTTCCATATTACTCTTGGGCCCCTGAGTTCTAGATGGATCCACCCTCTTCCATATTACTCTTGGGCCCCTGAATTCTAGATAGATCCACTCTCTTCCATATTACTCTTGGGCCCCTGCGTTCTAGATGGATCCACCCTCTTTCATCTTACCCTGGGACCCTTGAGGTCTAGATGGATTCAGCCTCTTCCATATTACCCTGGGGCCACTGAGTTCTAGATAGATCCACCCTCTTCCATTGTACCCTGTGGCCCCTGAGTTATAGATGGATCCATTCTCTTCCATATTACCCTGGGGCCCCTGAGTTCTATACAGATCCCATCCTCTACCATATTTCCCCGGGGCCCCTGAGTTCTAGATGGATCCATCCTCTTCCATATTACCCTGGGGCCCCTGAGGTCTAGATGGATTCACCCTCTTCCATTGTACCCTGTGGCCCCTGAGTTATGGATGAATCCATCCTCTTCCATATTACCCTGGGGCCCCTGAGTTCTAGATAGATCCACCCTCTTCCATTGTACCCTGTGGCCCCTGAGTTATAGATGGATCCATTCTCTTCCATATTACCCTGGGGCCCCTGAGTTCTAGACAGACCCCATCCTCTTCCATATTTCCCTGGGGCCCCTGGGTTCTAGATGGATTCACCCTCTTCCATATTACCCTGGGGCCTCTGAGTTCTATATAGACCCACCTCTTCCATATTACCCTGGGGCCCATGAGTTCTAGATGGATTCACCCACTTCCATATTACCCCGGGGCCCCTGAATTCTAGATAGATCCACCCCCTTCCATTGTACTCTGTGGCCCCTGAGCTATTGATGCATCCACACTCTCCCATATTACCCTGGGGCCCCTGAGTTTTAGATAGATCCACCCTCTTCCACTGTACCCTGTGGCCCCTGAGTTATAGATGGATCCACCCTCTTCCACATGGGGGCCCTGAGTTCTAGATAGAACCACCCTCTTCCATATTACCCTGGGGCTCCTGAGTTCTAGATGGATCCACCTTCTTTCAATTTAACCTGGGGCCCCTGCGATTTAGATAGATCCAACATCTTCCACTATACCCTGGGGCCCCTGAGTTCATGATAGATCCACCCTCCTCCATATTACCCTGTGGCCCCCAGAGGGAGGAATAAGCTGGTCACACAGTCAGATATCAATCAGTCAAATCAACTTTTTTTGCAGTGTGTGGGGGGTTCTGATTCCAATAATTATTTGATGGAAGTTAATTGGAGTAAGTTTGCATTTTCTGGGGGTGGAGCATTCAATTGGCATTTTGGTGCATTTTCATGTATTGTAACAATGGCAAATAGGCACCAACATGTTTATCAATACACATAAATAGTTATAAAAAAAAATCGAACCCCCCATCTATCTGATTGTATGTATATGGTTCATGCATTGTTTAATATCTGGATGATATAAATCTGACCAGTGTGGCCACTTAAAGAGCCCCCCCCCCCCCCCAATCTGTACACTTCCTGGAATAGCAGTATATCAATAATCATTTCTGCCCTAATATTGGAATTTCTGCCCACCCCCCCCCCCCCAATCCTTGTATATGAGAACCGTATTTATCAGTGTATAAGCGCCCTTATAGCTTATTACTGCTGTTATACAGTATTTCCTCTGTAATGTCTCTATCATAAAATGGAACAAACACTCTCTGTACAATACAGATTTTTAATCTATTATTGGAATTGTACATAGCACCTTCTACCTTTTTATTATAGGAAAATCGATCATTCTCTGTATAAAAAAAAGGAAAGTACACAGGTCAATGCACTACAACTGAATAAAACCCAAAAGTGCAATATCAGCCCTGCTGGTGGTGTGTCCATGTTGTATCTATTATTTCCATCTCATCATTACAATTGATTGCTGATAACCTCGGGAATAAGAGAAATGAGCAAAGACTGGAATTATAATAATGATTATTGATATAAAATCCAGGTCCATTGCATGGCTGTAATCCTGTGTGTGATCTATATAAAGATCAGTATATAGAATTGTGATGGGATCTGGGGCACACAGTGCTCTGAATGAAGCCAGTACAGTATACAGGATTATGGAAGACACAGGGGTTGATTTACTAAAGGCAAATAGACTGTGCGCTTTGCAAAGTGCAGTTGCTCCAGAGCTTAGTAAAGGAGGTAAAGCTTCACTTTGCATAGAATACCCAATCACATGCAAGGAAAATAAAAAAAAAACAGGATTTTTGCTTGCACATGATTGGATGATGGAAGTCAGCAGAGCTTCCCTTCATTTACTAAACTCTGGAGCAACTGCACTTTGCAAAGTGCACAGTCTATTTGCCTTTAGTAAATCAACCCAGAAGTGACATTGAAAAGTGTCTGCAACATCTGAGAGGGGAGTGTGGCCCACTGAACCCCTTTTTCGGGGGTTCATTAAGGAAATAGAACAAATGAGGGGAAAATGGAGTATGAATAGCCCCAGGTCATTCATTGTCCCAGACACTAGGAGATGGGGGGGGGGGGGGGGGGGCTGTATAATACAAATCCATCTTCTGTGGGGGGCTGTATAATACAATTCCATCTCCTGTGCTCCTGATCATCTTTGTTGCACTTCTATTCCAAAATTGATTCTCAAATTTAGCGAAATTCATTAAATTTGTGATTTTTTTTGGATTTGCCTGGATGGAGATTTTCTGTTCAGTGGACAATTGATTTTATGAATCGGCTTTTGTGGAGAAATGTAAGATTTGTAGGATTTTGCAGATTGATTGATGTTCTTGGATACTTCGGCTGATTTACTATACATTTACTGTGTCAGGATTCTCAAAATGTTATAAATAGATCTGCTGCATTCTCTCTAAAGCTCACCACCCATGTTACAATCTGACTGTGCAATCTCCTTTAGATCCACCAGCAAGTATTTATGTGCCTCTTGATTGGATACAAATTGATTGCTTAGTCTTACATAGTGTCACATAGTTTTGGTAGATTTACCAAACACCAGATTTAACACCAGGATTGCACAGGAATGGGCGCAGTCCTGCGTGATTCCCACGCATTCCCTTGACAGTCCATCGATTTGAACGGGTTGCAGTTTGCGCTGGACCCTGGAAAAAGTATTGCTTGACTATTTTAAAGGCTTAATGTACAGGGATGTTTTTACAACCTCTCCTGAACGATTTAACTTGACAGATAGTAACCCACGTTTAAAATGTCAGTTTTGCCGCGTTTACATGCCGCCTTTAGCCGCGTTTGCGTTTAGAAGCTTTTTTTCTTTTTCAAAATAGCCAAAAATGAAAAACGCCTGTAAATGAAACGCGGCCAAACGCGAGTTACCACGTTTAGCTGCGATTAGAAGCGTTTGGCGCTTGAAATGCCTCAAAACTCAGCGTCTGAACTAATTTTTTTGCTTTCCAAAAAGGGCCTCTAAACTCAACTGCCTAAAAACGCCATTAAACGAACCTGTGTACATGTACACATAAGATAACATCGGATGAGTTCGGGGGCAGCTGAAAAAAGTAGCCAACTGCCTCTGAACATCCGTTTACCAGCAGCAGTGTACATGAGGCCTAAAAACGCACTGCACCAAACCGCACGGTTCATTGCTACCATGGGATTTGGTGTCCATAAATGCACTGCGTTTACAAAATGCATTTGGGGTGCCATTAACAATTCATTGGCAGGCAGATTGCAAGGGCAGCATGTTCACAGAACGCACCTTTCCCACACCGTGTTCTGGTGTGAACGGCCCTTAAAACTGTATGTACCTGTATGGAGATTGTATAGTCAGATGTAACATGTATGGTGAGCCAAACACAACACTTTAGTTTAACCTCTCTTCCATTAATCTCTATTTCCCAACTCCACTGTCTCCTCTCCCTTCTCACTCCTCTGCCTCCCTTCCCTCTCTCCTCTTTCCTTTACACTGTGCCACCACTCCTCCCTATGTCTCTCTATTCATTTCTTTCTCTCTCTCCCCACTCCTCTCTTTGTCCCCTCTACTCTCTATCCCCCACTCTTCTCTATTCCCTCACTCTTCTCTACCCCCACACTCCTTTCTATCCCCATACTCCTCTCTTTGTCCTCACTCTTCTCTATGTCCTTACTGCTCTCCATGTCCTCACTTCACTCGATCCTCCTCTACTTGGTACCCCCACTACTCCTCTCTATGTCCCCACTCCTCTCTGTCCTCCCACTCCTCTCTATGTCCTTACTCCTCTCCATGTCCTCACTCCACTCTATCCCACTCTACTCGGTATCCCCCTACTCCTCCCTATGTCCCCATTCCTCTCTATGTCCTCACTCCTCTCTGTCCCCCCACTCCTCTCTACCACCCTCTACTCTATCACCTTACTCTTCTGTATTCACCACCCTTTTGTACCCGCTTCTCTTTATCCCCCCACTCCTCTCTATCCCCCTCTACTCTCTATCCCCCCACTCTTCTCCACCCCCAACCCCTCTCTATCCCTCTCCACTCTCTATCCCCCCACTCTTCTCCATCCCCTCACTCCTCTCTATCCCCTTCCACTCTCTATCCCCCACTCTTTTCTATCCCCCCACTCCTGCCTATCCCCCCACTCCTCTCTATCCACCTCTACTCTCTATCCCCCCACTCTTCTCCACCCCCACTCCTCTCTATCCCCCTCCACTCTCCATCCCCCCCTCTTCTTCATCCCCCCACTCCTCTCTATCCCCCTCCACTCTCTATCCCCCCACTCTTCAACATCCCCCCACTCCTGTCTATCCCCCTCTACTTTGCATCCCCCAAACATTTCTATACCCCTTTACTCTCCACCCCCCCCACTCTTCTCTGTCCCTCCACTCCTCCCTATCCTCCTCCACTTTATCCCCCCCACTCCTCTCTATCCCCCTCTACTCTGCACCCCACCCCCCACTCCTCTCTATCCCACACTCCTCTCTATCCCCCCATTCCTCTCTGTTTTTCCCCCCTCCTATTTCCTAACTTCTATTTTTCTCTATCTCCCATTCTCACCCTCTTTCTCTCTGCACTCTCCTCTCTCTTTTAACTCTCACCTCTCTGACTCCCTTAGCACTTCATTTTAAATCACCTTTCCCTTTCATCTCTCTCTTTTCCTCTCACACTGACTCCACATGGGCTGGTTTACAATAGCAGTATTTCCATCTAATCTATCTTCACCTTCACTACCCAGTCAGGTTCAGATGAAGCAAAAAGTTCTGGAATGACTCTTTTAAAGGACTCATATTTATGAGATGACATCGGCCTGTTCTGCTGTTTTCTTCCTTTTTGGGTGACTCTTGTGTATGACCGCCATGTGGTAGGAATAATTGCTAATGTCTATTAAAAAACCTGCTTCAGTCACTATTGTTCCTGCTTGTGACCAGAGTCATCTGCCAGTGATGCTCATCTCCTCTTATTCTCTGACCAAATGCAAATTATGGGCCAGAAGGAATGTTCAGATTTTGGATCACCCAATCCGTCAGATTATGCTGACAGGTCTGAGTGTCTCCTAGGCCTGTGTGAGTAAATCAGCCCATTCTCTCTAACATACTCCTTTCCTATCCATTCCTCTCCCACCTCTATTTACTTCTTTCTTTTTTGTTTACTCCTTTTACTTTACACTTCTCCCTCTTTCCCCTCTTCTTTTCACCTTTTTCCCCTTCTTCCCCCTCTTTCCCCTCGCTTCTCTCAACCTTTCCCCCTTTCTATCTCTCTCTCTCCTTTGCTCTCCCTCTCTTTCTTTCTCCTCTCTCACCCCCTGTCCTCTCTCCCTTTCTCTCTCTCCTTCCCCTCTCTTCTCCCCCTCTCTCTCCCACATTCCTTTCTCTCATTCTATCTCTCTCTCACTTTCATTCTCTCTGTCTCTCTCTCTCTCTCTCTTCCTTTCTCTCCTCTCTCTATCTTACTCAGTCTTCTCTGTCTCTTTTTATCACTCTCTTTTGCTCTCTCTTCTCTCCTTTTTCTCTCTCCTCTCTCTTTTGCTTTTTCTTTTCTTCCCTCTCTCTCCTCTCTTTCTCTCTCCCTCTCTTATCTCACTCCCTCTCCTCTTTCCTCTCATTTGCTCTCTCCTCTCTCTTTTGCTCTCTTCTCTCTCACTCTCCTTCCTTTCCTCTTTCTCTCTGTCTCTTTCCTCTCTCAGTCTCTTTTACTCTCTCCTTCCTCTCTCTCTTTCTTTCTTTCTCCCCGTCTTTCGGTCGTTTCCCCCCCCCTCTCTCTCTTCTCTCTGTCTCATCCCTCTCTCCCATCCCCTTCTCCCATTCTCTCTCTCTCTCTGTCGCTCTCTCTCCTCTGTCTCCTTTTTACTCTCTTTCTGTCTTTTCTCCCTTTTTTCTCTCTCTCCCCCCTCTCTCTCTCCTTTCTCCTTTCTCTCTCCCTCTCTTTTCTCTGTCCTTCTCCTCTCTCTCTCTCCTCTTTCTCTTTCACTCCTTCTTTTCTCCCTTCTCTCTCCCACTCCTCTCTATTTTGCTCTCTCTATTTCTCCTCTCTCTGTCTTTCACTCCCCCTCTTTTTCTGGCTCCTCTCTGTCTCCCGCTCTCTCTTTCTGTCTCGCTCATCTCTTCCCTCTCTCTCTTTAACTCTCTTCTCTCTCCCTTTTCTCTCTCACTCCCTTTCCTCTCTTCTCTCTCTTTCTGTCTTTTTCCTCTCTGTCTCTCTCTTTTGCTCTCTGTCTTCTATCACTCTTCTCTCTCTTTCTCTTACCCTATCGCTCCTCTCTTTCTCTCTCTCTCTTTCACTCCCCCTCTTTCTCTCGCTCCTCTCTGTCTCGCTCTCTTTCTCTCTCTCTTTCACTCCCCCTCTTTCTCTCGCGCCTCTCTGTCTCGCTCTCTTTTGCTCTCTCTCTCTCTCCTTTTTCTCCCTGTCTTTCTCTCTTTCACTCCCCCTCTTTCTCTCGCTCCTCTTTGTCTCTCGCTCTCTCCTTCTGTCTCTCCCCCCTCTCTCTTTATCTCCCTCTCTTTTTCTCCCCCTCTTTCTCTCGCTCTCTCTTTCTCTCGCTCTCATCTCTTCCCCCTCTCTTTGTTTCTCCCTCTTTTTCACCCTCTCCTTTTTCTCCCAGTCTCTCTCTCTTTCTCTCTTTCACTCCCCCTCTTTCTCTCGCTCCTCTCTGTCTCTTTCTCTCTCTCATCTCTCCCCCCTCTCTCTTTTTCTCCCTCTCTTTCGCTCTCTTCTCTCTCTCTCGCCTGGTTTTGTGTGTCTCTTGTCATGTAGTGAGATGTCTGGCAGGGCCTACAAGGAAAGGGCAGACCTGCCACACTCAGACCGATTGTTGGCGTGCCAGGGAGTGTGAATGGGGGAGAGGGAACAAGTCTTTTGGTGAAAGGGAACGGTCCGAGCGGGTAGGAAGGTGGGAAGAATAGCTTTTTATTGGATTCTGGAACAAAAGGTGTGTGCTAGCAAGGCGAGGTCCTCAGCACTAACAAAACCCTCCAAAGAACCTAGATTGACGTTCCTCTATATCCCCCATTGATTCCCAAACCAAGGTTATTATTAAGCATTCTGGTTAACAGAGGGATGGATAATGTGTTTAGTTTGGGAGGCCGAGGGAGAGAAGGGGGTGGAGGAGGCTGATTAGGGGGACAGGCAATGTCTTGGCCGGTTCTTTCAGCGGGAGGCTGGCAGCCTCAATGCCAGGTCATTATTGCAACATGTCTAGCAATTTGCTGCTGTGACAGAGGGGGGATGGGACAGGAAAGAGGCCTCCAAAAGGCCCCAAATCAGAGTATGGATCCAGCTGTTCTGGGATTTCATATTCTCTCATATCAAACAAATCCTGCGGGTAATGGGGATTATTCCTATCCCACTGCTCGGCACGCCATGGCCGGAGACATATAATATACACGTATGTGTGTGTGTGCACCCCATGACAACAATGGCCTCTCCATATCACAGCGCCCGAAATAAGGACTGTCTGTATTCCTCCAGAACCACCAATCAGATTCTGTCCCTCCATCTTCAGTCTACTGGAGATCTGAATCAAATTCTTTGTTAACAAGCAATTCAGACCATTGTTAGGTAATAAAACCATCAG
The DNA here is from genome assembly GCA_037952835.1 of Lithobates septentrionalis. NCBI lineage: Eukaryota > Metazoa > Chordata > Amphibia > Anura > Ranidae > Lithobates > Lithobates septentrionalis. The sequence continues at coordinate 55,576 of JBBDGP010004769.1, read as the reverse complement.
AGTCACTAAGAACTGGTGGCTTTGACCGACTGCTATACCTTTCCTCCAGTTTTTTGTCATTTGCCCCAAATCAGAAACAAGCAGGGTGGAATGGACCCCTAGGCAAGGCTTTGATCTCTCCCCGTCCCTTTAATTGAGATGGATAAGAGCAGAGAATGGCCCGTCCAATGGGACATCAACGTCCTGGTTCAGTGACAGTCAGGTGCACAACTTGGACCAATGACATTGAAGGAGCAAAAAGGTTATCGCTGGGCCCCATGGGCATCCACTGGGCACCAGGCTAGGTTGTCTGGTGGGTGATCCATCCCTAGGGCAGATCACTGTAGAAAAAAAAAAGAGGCCCCACCGGCATAGCTCCCTGATTTGGAGGGACTGTCCCTGATTTGGAGCAATGTCCCTCCGTCCCTCATTCCTCCTCATTTGTCCCTCATTTTGGTCTGATCCATATAGTTGTAGACGCTATAACCTTTTGCGCAAACCAATCAATATACGCTTATTGCGATTTTTTTTTTACCAAAAATATGTAGAAGAATACGTATCGGCCTAAACTGAGGGAAAAAAAAATGTTTTTTTATATAGTTTTTGTGGATATTTATTATAGCAAAAAGTAAAAAACAATGGGCTTCTTTCAAAACTGTCGCTATTTTTTTGTTTATAGCGCCAAAAAAAAAAACTGCCGAGGTGATCAAATACCACCAAAAGTATATAAAATACATTTTTTATCTTTCAAAAACTGTTTCCCAGTTCTAAACCTTTCGACCAATTTCTAAATTGCTGCATTTGTACATTTTAAAAGCCAATATGAAGGAATAGTAGTGGTCCTTGTGGATTTAATTAACCTTTATTTTTTTTGGTAAATTCTCCTTTAAGGGGGTGTGTTGGGGGCGTGTCCTATGCCTACATACATTTGTTGGTAGGTGTCCCTCAATCCCATCTCACAATGTTGGGAGGTATGCCCGCCGGTATGATTTGTGAACATTGGAGCACAGAATGGAGCCACCAGCCAAGTCTATTCCTTCCATTCCAGGGGAAGGTCCAATGGAGTCACTCCACTTCTCTTCCAGAGTTTAAAAATGAGAACCCAACAGATGTGAAGCAGAAAATGGAGCCACCAGCCAAGTGTAAAGTGAAATTAAAAGGGTATTTTTTGTTTCCTAAAATAAAAAAAATGTTATACTTACCTGCTCTGTGGAACGATATCGCACACAACGGTCCTCTACCTTCTCATTCTCAACCCCCCCCTGCCAGCTCTCTCTGCTTCTCCTTCCTCCAGGTGCCCTCTCAGCAAGCTGTGTGCAATAGGGGCACGTGTGTGGGCGTGCTCCCGAGCCAGGCTGTGTGCGTCCATAGACACACACAGCACCGGTAAGCCACGCCCCCCCCTGCTTCCTCCTCACTGGAGTTTGTATGATAGCAGCATGAGCCTGAAGGGGGGCAGCGCTAGAGCCAGGACAGTCTGTAACTGGACAACAAAAGAGCAGCAGCAGACAGGTAAGGTCATCTCTCTCCTCCTGTTAGTGGGTTCCCTTTCAGTGAATGCTCATTTTTGAGTTGAATAGCTGACCCTCCCTCTCCCAATCAAAGTTCTACTATATAGGGGATTACAGAATGCAGATAGCAACACAAATGAAGGCACTGACACCTGCTTTAAAGTGTTTCTAAAGGTCCATTTTTTTAAAGAAGTATCATAATTACCTGCTTTATAATAGTTATGCACAGAGCAGATCAGATCCTCCTCTTCTTGGGTTTCCCTGCAGGTGTTCCCCTTTGCCGAGTGCCCCCCACAGCACACTTGTGTGTGCTCGCTCCCGAGCCACCATAGAAACACAGAGGGTGGCTCAGTCCCGCCCCCCCCCCCCCACTCCCTCCTCACTGGCTGCTGTGCCAATAAGGAGCGAGAGATCTGGGAGAGCTACTGCTCTCATGCACATTGCTGGATCGGGATCGGGCTTGGGTAAGTATTGGGGGGGGGGGGCTGCAGGGGGAACTGCACACTGACCTTCATCCCTTACAACCACTTTAACCACTGCGGCAGAATGGCACGGCTGGGCGAAACGACGTTATGTAACGTCGTTTTGCCCTGTGGCCACAAGGGGGCGCCCCGCGGGCCGATGCAAGTGCCTGGCGGTCTCAAACACCACGCGGGCTCCCGCGATCGCTCCGAGCACACGGAGAACCGGGATCTGTATGTATAAACATGCAGTTTCCCGTTCTCTGAGGGGAGAAGTGACAGATCCTCTGTTCATTCGAAGTATGAAGTTTCCCTGCACAGTCCCCTCCCCCCTTCAGTTAGAACACAAACTAGGACACACATTAACCCCTTGATCGCCCCCTAGTGTTAAGCCCTTCACTGCCAGTGACATTTTTACAGTAATCAATACATTTTTAATCGCACTGATCGCTGTATTAATGACAGTGCTCCCAAAAATGTGTCAAAATTGTCCAACCTGTCCGCCATAATGTCGCAGTCACGATAAAAATCGCAGATCGACGCCATTACTAGTAAAAAAACAAAATTATTAATAAAAATGCCATAAAACTATCCCCCTATTTTGTAGACACTATAACTTTTGCGCAAAACAATCAATATACGCTTATTGCGAATTTTTTTTTATACCAAAAATATGTAGGAGAATACGTATCGACCTAAACCAAGGAAAAAAATTTTTTTTTATATATTTTTGGGGGATATTTATTATAGCAAAAAGTAAAAAATAATGCGTTTTTTTCAAAATTGTCGCTCTTTTTTTTGTTTATAGCGCAAAAAAATAAAAACCGCAGAGGTGATAAAATACCACCAAAAGAAAGCTCTATTTGTGGGGAAAAAAGGACGTCAATTTTGTTTGGGAGCCACGTCGCACGACCGCGCAATTGTCAGTTAAAGCGACGCAGTGCCGAATCGCAAAAAGTGCTCTGCTCTTTGGCCAGCCAAATGGTCCGGGGCTGAAGCGGTTAAAGTATAACTAAAGTTTTGGAGTTTTTCGTTTTTGGATGGAGGGGAGAGGGGTTAGAACCCCTGTCAGGTTTTTATTGGTGTCTATGCTCCCTTTTAGGGAGATTCATCCCCTCTATTTGTCCTGTTTACCGTTATCATTAACCACTTAAGGACCGAGCCTCTTTTTGCTAGAAAATTACTTAGAACCCCCAAACATTATATATTTTTTTTCAGACACCCGAGAGAATAAAATGCCGGTATTTGCAATACTTTATGTCACGCCGTATTTGTGCAGCGGTCTTACAAGCGCAATTCTTTTTTTGGAAAAAATTACACCTTTTTAAATTAAAAAATAAGACAACAGTAAAGTTAGCCCAATTTTATTCTATATTACGAAAGATAATATTACGCCGAGTACATTGATACCCAACATATCATGCATCAAAATCGCGCCCGCTCATGGGTTTTTTACACAGAACAGCCCAGATCCTCCTCTTCTCAGGTCCCTCTTCTGTGCTCCTGGCCCCTCCCTCCTGTTGAGTGCCCCCCACAGCAAACAGCTTGCTATGGGGGGCACCCGAGCCACAGCTAGCGGAATACACGTTGGCCTAAATTAATGAAGAAATTCGATTTTTTTTTTACATTTTTTTTTTTTATTGGGTGTATTTTATAGCAGAAAGTAAAAAATATTGTTTTATTTTCAAAATTGTTGCTTTTTTCTGTTTATAGCATTCGCTACTGCTCAGCAGGAACATGGATCTCTGTGTTCCCCCTGTTAGTCCATCCCCCACAAAGTTAAAATGCACCCCCTAAGAACACACTTAACCCTTTGATCGCCCCTGGTGTTAACCCCTTCCCAGCCAGTGCCATTAGTACAGTAACAGTGCATATTTTTTAGCACTGATCACCGTAATAATGTCCCTGGTTCCCAAAAAAGTGTCAGTTAGGTGTCCGTTAGGACCCGCAATGTCGCACTAAAAACCGCTGATCGCCGCCGTTACTAGTAAAATAAATAAATAAATTAAAACGCCATAAAAATATCCCATAGTTTTTTTGACGCGATAACTTTTGCGCAAACCGAACAATATACGCTTATTGGGATTTTTTTTTTTTTTTTTACCAAAAACATGTAGCGGAATACACGTTGGCCTAAAATAATGAAGAAATCCGATTTTTTCTTTTTACATTTTTTTTTTTTATTGGGTGTGTCTTATAGCAGAAAGTAAAAAATATTGTTTTATTTTCAAAATTGTTGCTTTTTTCTGTTCATAGCATTCGCTACTGCGCGCGAGCTCGGTGGGCACTTTCGATTTTTTTTTTTTCTTATTTATTTTACTATTTATTTTATTTTTACACTGTCCTTTTTTAAAAAAAAAAAAAAATGTGGGGTCACTGTTATTCCATATTATAAGGAATGTATGAAGGACGCGATCGTCTCCGCGGCTACTGCCGGTAAGCGGCGGAGATGACTGGAACGCGGCGGGAGGGGGGGGGCCTCTCCCGCCCCTAATAAAAGTGATCTTGCGGCGAATCCGCCGCTGAGACCACTTTTATCTGAAAGCCAGCCGCTCGCCGTTGTTGAAAATACCGGGGTTATAGCAGCTAGCGACCTTTCGACGTACAATGACGGCAATTTGCGCTAAGTGGTTAAAGTGTATCCAACCCCAAAAGCGAGCATTTATTATATTGCAACTTACCTGTTCTTAGGTGTGATGGCGGCATTTTTTTTTTTTAGGGCGTTTTTTCTTCCTTTATTTTCACGTGGTGATCTGACCAGGAGGTCTGTTGTTTTTTCAAAAGAACAAGCTCTCCAGCAGAATGAATCAGTTTACAGGGATGATAAAAATAATTTATCATTGACAGGGGTGCTTACATTGATCTGCCCTTATTTATAACCAAAAGGAACAAAACTGTTTTCTGTAATTGATTATAAAGTGTGAGCTGGAGTTTGGCTTCAGTGTGTTAGTGTATCTAAATCTGCTAGTCCATCCGTAGCTGGCTGTACACTAGTAGATTTTCAAAGGGACTTTCATAGGAAAATGTATACATTCGATGACCGGGAGGAATGTCGTTTGACAGCATTTCAAGATTTTGTTTGCTTTTCAACAATCAGTTTTGGAATGAATGTAATTTCCCGAACGAAAACCACATTCACTGCTAGTAATTTGTTCATTTCAGATGAATTCTCCATCCTGCTTCCGTTTTTTTTTTTTTTTTCAGAGGTCAAAAATAAACATTGGTTTGACCCCACTAATGATTAGATCATTGAATGAACGTTCTTAAACCTGGGGTATGGCTGACAATGCTGCTGTCCAAGTGTGCCTCCTGTGCTCCTTCATCCAGAGTGGAGGGGGGCGCTCTGATACAGGACGTGTGTTACTGGTCGGATCACTAGATGAAAACAGAAGAGGGAAAAACCGGAAAAAGAAAACAAATATAGCCACCAAATCTAATGATTGGTAAGCTGCACTATATAATATTTTGGGATTTTAGGGGTTTTTTTTGTTCAACCAAGTGGGCTTCATGAAAAAAAAAACTGAGCGATCGCCGTACTAAAACAAGGGACGTGAGTGTGATGATCCTCCCCGCTGTGTCTCTGTTTTCTGACAGGTAGACCCCCCCCCCACCCCCCTAGTCACCACTCACAGCCATTGGCCATTACTAAGGCTGTGGGCCGAAACGCGTAAGTCTCTGCACATTTCTGTACTCCACCTGCATCAATAAACCCTATTATGTTCACATGACAAGTTGCCGGCTATACAGATAACAGACCCACAGGGAGCAAATAAGAGAAGTTCAGCTTTTTTAGTCTATATACCCTATTAAGTAAATTCTGGTATCCCTCCGTCCCCCGGTATGACTGAACTACACTATATTACCAAAAGTATTGGGACGCCTGCCTTTACACGCACATGCAACTTTAATGGCATCCTAGTCTTAGTCCGTAGGGTTCAATATTGAGTTGGCCCACCCTTTGCAGCTATAACAGCTTCAACTCTTCTGGGAAGGCCGTCCACAAGGTTTAGCAGTGTGTCTATGGGAATGTTTGACCATTCTTCCAGAAGAGCATTTGGGAGGTCAGGCACTGATGTTGGAGCAAGGGTGGACATGTATGAGCAAGTTTGGGGTGCAGGAACTTGACTGCCCTGCGCAGAGTCCTGATCTCAAGCCGATAGAACACCTTTGGGATGAATTCGAGCGGAGACTGCGAGCCAGGCCTTCTCATCCGACATCAGTGCCTGACCTCACAAATGCGCTTCTGGAAGAATGGTCAAACATTCCCATAGACACACTCCTAAACCTTGTGGACGGCCTTCCCAGAAGAGCTGAAGCTGTTATAGCTGCAAAGGGTGGGCCAACTCAATATTGAACCCTATGGACTAAGACTGGGATGCCATTAAAGTTCATGTGCGTGTAAAAAGGCAGGCGTCCCAATACTTTTGGTTATATAGGGTATATACAGTGCCATCACCTACTGTATGACTGAACTATATACAATCCTGGCAGATAATCAACTGCCTAGTCATGAATAGATAGAATAACTGGTGTCACTAATGGCCTACAATTACCGCCCCCTCCTGGTAAGACAGACCCTCATAGGGGGATCACGCTCTATCAGGGCTGCACAATGATTTAGCGGCTCAATTAGGTAACAATGGCGAATAATCAGCTGGAGGTCAATGGGGCTCATTCATCAGAGAGGGAATTAGCCACCTCCTCTCCTCTGGGCTCTCCTCTTATTATCCTGAACCCGTGTTATGAAGGGTCAGGTCTAGTGATGTCCCATATTTTCAGCAAAGTCAAAGTTCCTCTGGGAGCCTAAAAAGGAGGAGATGGTAATCTTTTTATAATCTCACCTATTTATAACATTTCTGATTTCCTCTTCTTGTATCAATCGGTATCAGAGCTCCATCCCACCATCTCTTCAACAATCCAAATAAAGGCCAATGGTGGGGCTGTTGTCATCAGGGAATCCCTTCACTTCGGGGTATAATAAGTCCATTGTTAGAGAAGATGGAACTGGATCCTGGTAGTTTGTATTCTTCGGTAGGATGTGATACTTCTTAGACAAAATATATTTGACCTCAACACAAATTGTGGGTTCATTCATTTGGACAGTCAGAGATTATGCCTTTACACGGACATGAACTTTAATGGCATCCCAGTCTTAGTCCGTAGGGTTCAATATGGAGTTGGCGCATCCTTTGCAGCTATAACGGCTTCAACTCTTCTGGGAAGGCCGTCCACAAGGTTTAGGAGGGTGTCTATGGGAATGTTTGACCATTCTTCCAGAAGTGCATTTGTGAGATCAGACGCTGATGTGGATAAGAAGGCCTGGCTCGCAGTCTCCGCTCTAATTCATCCCAAAGATGTACAGAAGATCGGGTTGAGGTCAGGCCAGTCAAGTTCCTCCACCCCAAACTCGCTCATCCATGTCTTTAAGGACCTTGCTTTGTGCACTGGTGCGCAGTCATGTTGGAACAGGAAGGGGCCGTCCCCAAACTGTTCCCACAAAGTTGGGAGCATGAAATTGTCCAAAATGTCTTGGTATGCTGACGCCTTAAGAGTTCCCTTTACTGGAACTAAGGGGGCCAAGCCCAACCCCTGAAAAACAACCCCACACCATAATCCCCCCTCCACCAAATGATTTGGACCAGTACACAAAGCAAGGTCCATAAAGACATGGATGAGCGAGTTTGGGGAGGAGGAACTCGACTGGCCTGCACAGAGTCCTGACCTTAACCTTATAGAACACCTTTGGGATGAATTAGAGTGGAGACTGCAAGCCAGGCCTTTTTGTCCAACATCAGTGCCTGACCTCACAAATGCTCTTCTAGAAGAATGGTCAAACATTCCCATAGACACACTCCTAAACCTTTTGGACGGCCTTCCCAGAAGAGTTGAAGCTGTTATAGCTGCAAAGGGTGGGACCAACTCAATATTGAACCCTACGGACTAAGACTGGGATGCCATTAAAGTTCATGTGCGTGTGTAAAGGCAGGTGTCCCAATACTTTTGACAGTAGAATGTATATACTGTATACGCATGGGCAGCCAATAATTCTCTGCACTCTATTTCTATCATTTATTGGAAGAACAGTGGAGAACGTAGTTCCTTAATTTTTTAGCATCATCCCCTTACTTTTCAATGGACTTGTTCCAGTGTTCCACATTTTTGGCCATCCCCTCGTTTCTCCCTTGGCCATGTAGGTGCTGCTTCTTGCACATGCTGGTCTGTGGCCAATCGGTGGAACCAGTTCATGGCGGTAAAAGACTCCCTAGATTGTGATGAAACCCTTTGATGGATTTCGGCTCCTGGGGCACCTTCAGACCACAAAGCAGATAGATCCCTGTTCTCTTCTCTTCTTTGGTGTAAATGGAGATTGGTGCTGTCATGAATATTGTACAACAGCGGCAAAGGAAATTGAGTATTAGAAGATCAGTGCTATCAATGGGAGGCTTTTATCCAATTTTTGCTACTAGGATCGAGTAAGAAGCACAGGACAAATCAATACAACACAATACATTAGGGGGACATTAGAGGTCAGTACAGAACACAACACAAAATTGGAGGTTAGTACAAGACATTAGATGGTACTACAGGATATCCAAGGCCAGTACAGTACATAGCAGTACATTGGAGGACAGGACAGTACCTAGCGGGACATTGGAGGATTAGTACAGAACACAGCAGTACATCGGAGGCCAGTACAGAAGATTAGATGATTCTGCAAGACCTTGGAGGCCAGTAGAGTACATAGCAGGATATTGGAGGTCAGTACAGGACATTAGATGGCATAGCAGGGCATTGGAGGTCAATACCACACATAGCAGGACACTGAAGGACAGTATAGAACATTAGATGATGCTGTAAGACATTGGATGCCAGTAAAGTACAAAGCAGGACCCCAGAGGCCAGTAAAAGACATTAGATGACACTGGAGGCCATTGGAGGTCAATGCCGCATGTAGAAGGACATTGGAGGCCAGTGCAGTACATAGCAGGACACTGGAAGACAGTACAAGACAATAGATGATGGACATTGGAGGCCAGTAGTGTACATAGTAGGACACTGGAGGACAGCACAGTACAGAGGACATTGGAGGACAGCACAGTACAGAGGACATTGGAGGACAGTACAGTACATTGGATGATACTGCAGGACATTAGAGGACAGATCAAGGCAATGTAACTCATTGGATGACACTGGAGGACAGTACATAGCAGGGCATTGGAAGACTGTACAGTACAGTAGGTGTCATCACATAGAAGAGATACGTTGGATTGCAGTGTCCTTTATGTTGTGTTGAAAAGACATTAAGTGATGGACGGACTTTACGACAGACTTTACGACTGAACGGACTTGCCTACACACGATCAACCAAAGTCTGACGGATTTGTACGTGATGACGTACACCGGACTAAAACACGGAAGTTCATAGCCAGTAGCCAATAGCTGCCCTAGCGTCGGTTTTTGTCCGTCAGACTAGCACACAGACGAGCGGACTTTTCGACCGGACTTGAGTCCGTCGGATAGATTTAAAACATGTTTCAAATCTAAGTCCGTCAAACTTTTGAGAAAAAAAAGTCCACTGGAGCCCACACACGATCGAATTGTCTGACGGACTCCGGTACGCCGGACCAAGTTTGCCGGAAAGTCCGCTCGTGTGTACGCGGCATTACACATACAGTATATAAGAGTGAAGCCACACAAATCACTTCTCCAAGTGACCAAATGTGCATCCCAAGCCACTGGTTTCTAGCACAGCAATATTCCGGAATAGTAAGCCTACAATCATAGTTGTGCATGGCTTTTGTAGACTTATTAGCTCTCCACAATGCAATTTACAGACATCATGGCTTCTATGTAGAGGGGCTTCAAGAAGTGAAATATTGCATCATGGCGATGGTCCTCTCAACAACACATGACCAGTTGACATATAAAATACCTGCATTGGATGGAAGGAGATGACACCCAGGAGCTGATGGAGGATCATGTTACTCTTGTTGGCAGGTAAGACAGTAAAGAGCCTTCAGGATGGCCCATGCCTGCATGTAAAGATGATACCTGTCTTCTTCCCTAGGATGTGATGGGAGGTCAGTAACTAAGGCTGGCCGACAGTCATTATGGAGATGCCCTGGAGTGCAGCTTTCGTGTGTATCCCAGACAAACCAACTTGTTTCATCCCGTATCAGATATCAATGTCGCCCGTGGAAGACTTTACCTGTACTGAGTGACACTCCCTAACCATCCCTGCTATCATCTCATGCATCTCCATTAAGGCATTTAAGGCTTGAGCGGGGAATTCATAGACTTCTAATGAGGAGGGTAAACAATCCCTCCTTCCTCCATACATCTTCATTGCCACCGATGTGTCTGCAACACTTCAGCCGCCTCCCAGAGAGGAAAGTGCCACAAACATCCTTTGATTGCAGTAAATAAAGCTGGAGACAAGGCGGCTTGGAGGAATCCCAGCAGAGGAGGGACAATGGAGATGGTATCAGTTTATTTTTCTCTTCTACTTCCACCTTCCCACACTCCACTTCCATTATGGTCCCATCACACAGATACTCTAGGAGAATGCATTGTGGGAAAGATTGGTCAGAGATTGGCCTTGGTCAAAGATTGGCCTTGGTCCAAGATTGGTCAAAGATTGGCCTTGGTCAAAGATTGGTCATAGGTTGGCCTTGGTCAAAGATTGGTCATAGGTTGGTCAAAGAATGGCCTTGGTCAAAGATTGGCCTTGGTCCAAGATTGGTCAAAGATTGGCCTTGGTCAAAGATTGGTCATAGGTTGGCCTTGGTCAAAGATTGGTCATAGGTTGGTCAAAGAATGGCCTTGGTCAAGGCAGAGATAGGAGTGATGTACAGCTCCGGTCACGAAGCACCCCCTCTGCTGCTCAGTAGTAGAGCTTCACCAATGAGAACATGCCCCCCCCCCCCCCCCCCGAACATTCCTTAGTTGTGGTTGTGCTTTATGGGTCAGTCCACCCAAAAGTAGTTGTCTTAGCTACAGGTGGAGCTTGATGGGCTGAATCTTTCCTCTGATCCTTACATGGCTTGGAGTCCATAAGCCAGACCCCCCCAGATATGATCGCTGACTACCTTCCTGTCCATCTGCTAGTTTTGAGTTTCTCCCCTTTTTGGGGTTTCAGTTCCTCCTCTCTCATTCTCCATCATATAACATAAGCTATCCAGCTAAGAGAAGGGGAATCCCACATGATGGCCAGGGCCGAGGTCCCACCGATAGTTGCCGAAATTTGGAAGACACTTTCAGGGCCTTCATTCTCCAGCATCCAATACAAATTGAAATATTCATTTTGGGTGGGTGGACCGACCCTTTAAATAAGGAAACTATTGCAAATATAATGGTAATTCTGTCACATGTGACCAGTGCCGGGATAAGGTCATCTAGAGCCCAGGGCGAACATGCCAAATTGCACCCCCCTCCCCCTCAAGATGTATGAGCATTATCTGTAAGTGAAAATTAAAATCCTCCCCCAAGTACTAATCTGCATGCTCACCCCCTAAGCATAAATCCCTTCTCCCAGTACAAATCCCCCCTCCCAGCACAAATCTTTTCCCGCCTTTACCCCCAACTCAAATCCTCTCTCTCCCCATATGCCCCCCAAAAACATTTCCCTTCCAAGCACAAATCCTCTCTTTCTACACTCTAAATCCCCCCTTCCAGCTAAACATTGCCCTCCCCAATCCTCCATTCTAGCACAAATCCCTTCGACAAATTTCCCCTCCTAGCACAAATCCCCCCCAATCATCCACAATAGCACAAATCCCCCCCAATCATCCACAATAGCACAAATCCCCCCCCCCCCAAAAAAAATATATTCCCCCTCCACTGTTTTACCTTTATAGCACAAACTCCCCAAATCCCCCCTTCTAGCACAAATCTTCTCCCCCCACCCCCCTCCTAAAATAAATCCCCCCAAATCACCACTCCTAGCACACCTCCCTAAATTGGCCCTCCTAGAACAATTCTTACCCCCCCCCTGACCCCCAAGTTCCCCTTCTCAACGCATAAACCCCTCCCACCAATTTCCTTATGGTGACCCCCCTACATCACATGATACCACAGTGCCCAGGGCAGCCGCCCCTCCTGCCCACTCCTTGTCCCGGCCCTGCACGGGACTGGAGATGCCGGATCCAATCACAGTCCCACTCTTACATTGCCCGAGTCTCCATTGGTCAGGTCCAATATATTGTAGGGTGATTGACGACAACTTCATTAGACCCGCAGATGTCTTCAATCAGCCATATGGTATATGGGGGGGGGACTTACTGGAGGGAGTCTCTTCTCCGGAAGAACAGTGCTGGGCCAGGCGTCCATTCACAATGTCATCCATCATTCATCCTGTGTGCAGCATTTTGTGGCGATCAGAGCCTTTTAATGCCTCATGGGACTTGTAGTTCCACAGCAGCTGGGGTGTCCATGTTGCTTCCCATAGAATTGATAACACAGAATCTTCTATGTGATACGTGTCGTCTTCACTTGCCCAGTAATCGGCAGCGGTGATATATGGAAGCCACAGAGAGATGGCGCTCTAAGCATAGCCCTGGCAATGGGTCCAAACAACATGGCCGCCCCCAGTGTGAATTTCATAGGTGTACTCCATGTTACTTTTTCAAGGGATGGTTTATTGTATGTCTCCATGACGTGTTTCACGGTCAGAGCCTCACCTTGTGACTGGCTACAAAGTTACAATGTACAGTCTGATCACTGGGGAGGAGGGGAGAGACTGAGAAAATACTTACTCCTCCTTCTATAAAGTTTCAATGTACAGTCTGATCACTGGGGGGGGGGGGGAGAGACTGAGAAAATGCTTCCTCCTGCCTGCAGCAGACTGATGACATCATATCAGCTTAGGCACAGTCCTTTTTCTGGAGGATTTCCTGATCCTGTGTATTGTCAGGTAGACTTGTATACTGACAGGTCCACTTTTTTACAGTCAGAAGTGAGCCCCATAAATGCGGAGTGGTGGGAATCTGGCAGTGTGGAGTGGAATATGTTTACTGACCCCTCTGAACTGGCGACGTATCTAATTATAAGACACGACTTACTCAGGAAAAACGTCCAATAAATGTCAGACCGATTCTAAAAATAGTCACTCCCATCCTCCGCAGAAATCGATTTATTCCTTAATGAAGATTTAATGACAGAAGCGTCACGGCACTGCGGGGGGTGGGGGTGGGGGGGGGGTCACCGCGATTTGTACCATCCCATTAGACTGTAAAAATATTTTAAAGCGATTGTCAACCCTTTCATATCCCCAGTGAAGTGACTGGCCTCGGTGATACACAGAGATGAAACAAATCCTCCTACATACGTTGTACCTGTTTATCTACCGCTTTCTCTTCTCTACCGCTATTCAAAGTCCAGAATTTATACAGCTTCTTTTTTTTTCTCTTGTTGTCAGAAACTTTCATTATAGTGACTCATGCTGACAGCAGAGGAAGGAGGCAGCAGAGAGAAATGACACTTAGTGCTCTGGATGGAGACAAGGACACACTATAGAGGCATATGCTTTGTCCATATTTCATGTCTGAAGCTTACAATCACTTTACGAGGGACAGAATTCCAACCATCCAGGAAGATCCTGGCCAGAGAGGGATCGCTATGATGGGACCGGCCAGAGAGGGATCGCTCTGATGGGACTGGCCAGAGAGGGATCACTATGATGGGACTGGCTAGAGAGGGATCACTATGATGGGACTGGCTAGAGAGGGATCACTATGATGGGACTGGCCAGAGAAGGATCACTATGATGGGACTGGCCAGAGAGGGATCACTATGATGGGACAGGCCAGAGAGGGATCACTATGATGGGACTGGCCAGCGAGGGATCACTATGATGGGACTGGCTAAAGAGGGATCACTATGATGGGACTGGCCAGAGAGGGATCACTATGATGGGACTGGCCAGAGAGGGATCACTATGATGGGACAGGCCAGAGAGGGATCACTATGATGGGACTGCCCAGAGAGGGATCACTATGATGGGACTGGCCAGAGAGGGATCGCTCTGATGGGACTGGCCAGAGAGGGATCACTATGATGGGACTGGCTAGAGAGGGATCACTATGATGGGGCTGGCCAGAGAGGGATCACTATGATGGGACTGGCCAGAGAGAGATCACTATGATGGGACCGGCTAGAGAGGGATCACTATGATGGGACTGGCCAGAGAGGGATCGCAATGATGGGACTGACCAGAGAGGGATCACTATGATGGGACTGGCCAGAGAGGGATCACTATGATGGGACTCGCCAGAGAGGGATCACTATGATGGGACTCGCCAGAGAGGGATCGCTCTGATGGGACTGGCCAGAGAGGGATCGCTCTGCTGGGACTGGACAGAGAGGGATCACTATGATGGTACTGACCAGAGAGGGATCACTATGATGGGACTGGTCAGAGAGGGATCACTATGATGGGACCGGCCAGAGAGGGATCGCAATGATGGGACCGGCCAGAGAGGGATTGCAATGATGGGACTGGCCAGAGAGGGATCACTATGATGGGACTGGCCAGAGAGGGATTGCAATGATGGGACTGGCCAGAGGGGGATCACTATGATGGGACTGGTCAGAGAGGGATTACTATGATGGGGCTGGCCAGAGAGGGATCACAATGATGGGACTGACCAGCAAGGGAACACTATAATGGGACTGGCCAGAGAGGGATCACAATGATGGGACTGACCAGCAAGGGAACACTATAATGGGACTGGCCAGAGAGGGATCACCATAATGGGACTGGCCAGAGAGGGATCACTATGATGGGACTGGCCAGAGAGGGATCACTATGATGGGACCGGCCAGAGAGGGATTGCAATGATGGAACTGGCCAGAGAGGGATCACTATGATGGGACTGGCCAGAGAGGGATCACTATGATGGGACTGGCCAGAGAGGGATCACTATGATGGCACTGGTCAGAGAGGGATCTATCTATCTATCTATCTATCTATCTATCTATCTATCTATCTATCTATCTATCTATCTATCTATCTATCTATCTATCTATCGTTCTAATAAGTGTGGTTTGCTGACCCATGGTATGCCTTGAAAGCGGCTGAACATGACCACTGACTTCACATAAACCAAAAAATCGAATTAAAGCCAAAATGCCCCCAATAATAACAATACCTAAGAAGGCATAAACTGGGTTGATTGCCCAAAGAGCTAGCAATCAGTTTCCTAAACCTTATCCCTCCCTATGCAGTTTGTCAGCTTTCCCTATAATACAATAGAACCCCTATGGATTCTCTGCTTGGTCCCCCCCACCCCCTTGTGATAATGAGGGGGCTGTCTTAACCAAAATCCCCCTTACTGGCCCTTTAAATCCTCTGGCCATTATTCACAGGGCATGCAATGCATTATGGTATAAATAATTCTCCTGGGTGAATCTGCACATTCATTTGCTGGAACCCTGGCTCTGGAACTCATGGTAATGGTGAACGTGAACCTCGTGCCTGATCTCTGATACCCAAACCCCTCACCTCTCCTCCTGTCTTTCCTGTAATGTACTAATATCTCCCATCCATTGGCGCTCTACACAGCAGCATCGCTTTAATTGCCTCTCCACCAGAGCGGCAGGAAAGGGTTACATTCAATGTCTGCTACAAAGTTGCCCAATTAGTTTGCCGTTTGGATGAATGTGACTCGGCCCTGAAAAGAATCGCCCATTCCAGTCCCTGTTGTTAGTCCTGGTGCTTTATTACAAGTGATAATCTTGTTAAGTGATGTTGCCTGCAATAGAGTCGGCAGATGTGAGGTGAGAGGAGCAGAAGGCCCCACACCCGGCCTCTGATTCATCCCATTATAAGAGGAGCACAGGGGAAGTATTTAGCATCGCTCTCTGACGTTCCTCGGGTTGCTGGGTGGCTCAGTGCCATGCCGGAGCTAAATAAACCCAATAATGGGATCGGAGGCTCCTCTATCTCAGCTCAGATCTTTACGCTTCATCATTGGTCCTCATCTCCAAACTAGAGGGAAGGGGGTCATCCCAGGCAAACATGGCCCTTCCACGGTCTTCCATTATGTCTATTTGGCCTCTATTGGAAAGTACAGAACAGAAATCCATGACAATGTACCCAAAACAAATGATCCTTTACAGGAAAACTAGAACTGCTTTGAGTTGTCATTTAAAAACTGATATTTTATATACCCTGTTTCCCCGAAAATAAGACCTAGCGTGATTGTCGGTGATGGCTGCAATATAAGCCCTACCCCCCAAATTATCCCTGGTTGAAGTCCTTGTAGGTCTTATTTTCAGGGTAGGGCTTATTTTCGGGGAAACATGGTAGGGCTTATTTGGGGGGTAGGGCTTATATTGCAGCCATCACTAACACTCACGCTAGGTCTTGTTTTCGGGGAAACAGGGTATATATAGAGAGAGAGAGGCTACTCATGGCAAGGCCCCATCAAAACTGTAAAGCCGCGTACACACGAGCGGAATGTCCGACAGAAAAAGTCAGATGGAAGCTTTTCATTGTCTATTCCGATCGCGTGTAGGCCTCATCTGACTTTTTTTTTTTCGAAAATTCTGACGGACCTAGAAATGGAACATGTTCTAAATATTTCCGACGGAACCGATTCCTATCGGGAAAACCGATCGTCTGTATGCTGTTCCGACGGACCAAAAAACGAAGCATGCTCTGAAGCAAGTACGAGACGGAAGCTATTGGCTACTGGCTATTGAACTTCCTTTTTCTAGTCCTGACGTACGTGTTGTAGGTCACCGCGTTCTGGACGGTCGGACTTTGGCGTTACCGTGTGTAGGCAAGACTGCTTGAGCGGAATTCCGTCGAAGTTCTGTCAGAGAAACCTTCGGAGTTTATTCTGACAGCAAAACCGGTCGTGTGTACGCGGCATAAAAGCTCTTTATGACCCCCTTACAGCGAGATAGATCTTGAAGACTCAATAAATTGTGAAAAGTCAGGAGGTTCCATGTGTGATATGGAGGCTCTTGGTGTTCTGTATGTATTGTGGTGGATGCTGAAACTCCATAAACACTGAAGATTTTCATGTCTCAGTAAATTGTGTAAAGTCTGGAGTTCCCACATGTGGTGAAGAGGCTCTGGACATTCTACATGCCTTGTGGTGGCTCTTGAAGCTCCATGTACACTGAGGAAGTTAAGACATCATGACCTTAAACAATTTACTGAGTCATCCACTGTGTGCATGGAGCTTGAAGACCCACCACAAGGCATGTAGAACGCCCAGAGCCTCCTCACCACACTTGAGACATCATGACCTTAAACAATTTACTGAGTCATCCACCGTGTGCATGGAGCTTGAAGACCCACCACAAGGCATGTAGAACGCCCAGAGCCTCCTCACCACACTTGAGACATCATGACCTTACACAATTTACTGAGTCATCGAGTGTGGTGAGGAGGCTCTGGACATTCTACATTTGTGGTGGATTGTGAAGCTCTGTGCACACTAAGGAAGTTGATGACTCAATAAGTTTTGTAAGATTAGGAGGTCCCATACATAGGGTGAAGGTTCTGGATGATCTACATCTATTGCGGTGCATCTAGAAGTTCCATAGACACCGAAGATCTTCATGTCTCTCTAAATTGTGTAAGGTCATGATGTCCTACATGTGGTGAGGAGGCTCTGGACATTCTACATGCCTTGTGGTGGATTGTGAAGGTCTATGCACACTGAAGAACTCAACGACTCAATAAATGATGTAAGGTTAGGAGGTCCCACATGTGGTGAGGAGACTCTGGACGTTCTACATGCCTGGTGGTGGATTGTGAAGGTCTATGCACACTAAAGAACTCAACGACTCAATAAATAATGTAAGGTTAGGAGGTCCCACATGTGGTGAGGAGGCTCTGAACATTCTACATGCCTTGTGGTGGATTGTGAAGATCTATGCACACTGAAGAACTCAACGACTCAATAAATGATGTAAGGTTAGGAGGTCCCACATGTGGTGAGGAGGCTCTGGACATTCTACATGCCCTGGGTGGATTGTGAAGGTCTATGCACACTGAAGAACTGAATGACTCAATAAATAATGTAAGGTTAGGAGGTCCCACATGTGGTGAGGAGGCTCTGAACATTCTACATGCCTTGTGGTGGATTGTGAAGGTCTATGAACACTAAAGAACTCAACGACTCAATAAATAATGTAAGGTTAGGAGGTCCCACATGTGGTGAGGAGGCTCTGAACATTCTACATGCCTTGTGGTGGATTGTGAAGGTCTATGAACACTAAAGAACTCAACGACTCAATAAATAATGTAAGGTTAGGAGGTCCCACATGTGGTGAGGAGGCTCTGAACATTCTACATGCCTTGTGGTGGATTGTGAAGGCTCTATGCACACTGAAGAACTCAACGACTCAATAAATGATGTAAGGTTAGGAGGTCCCACATGTGGTGGGGAGACTTTGGACGTTCTACATGCCTTGTGGTGGATTGTGAAGCTCTATGCACACTCAGGAAGTTGATGACTCAATAAATGTTGCAAGGTTAGGAGGTCCCACACGTAGGGTGAAGGTTCTGCATGATCTACATGCATTGTGGTCAATCAAGAAGTTCCATAAACACAGAAGATCTTCATGTCTCAGTAAATTGTGTAAGGTTAGGAGGTCCCACATGTGGCGTGGAGGCCCTGGACGTTCTACATGCCTTGTGGTTGGTCTTGAAGCTCAATGCACACCAAGGAAGTTGATGACTCAGTAAATTTTGTAGGATCAGCAGGTCTCACATGTGGTGTGGCGGCTCTGGAAGTTCTACATGTCTTTTGATGGTTCTTGAAGCTCTATGCACACTGAAGATCTTGCCAGTCCATATGTAATGTGGCAGCTACTGATGCCAGTTGTCCACTTCGGTGACTCTATTGTATATAGCTTTATGATAATGCATCCTGGCTATTGTTCCTCACAAGTGAAGGGTGCTACCATACACATTATAGTGACTAACAAACTGAACATATCACCAAAGGGCCCTGTGCATGACCAGTTTTTGGGCCCTTTATGTAAGTACCGGTCAAGTAAAAACACTTATCCGTTGTGTATCAGATGGCAAGTAGATAGAAGTCATGTCCATGTCTATGTGACAGTAAGAGGCCCCACACTGTCCAGCTGACCCACATCCATTATAAATGGGTCCCTATGTCCCAAAGGACCCTTGTCCAGCCACGAAGCTTGTACAAATGATATGACTGACCCACCATAAAGATGCAGAATATCAGCTACACCCCCGCCAAATATCAGATTGGTTCTGTCCTCATAAGAACCATAACAAGGATGATATCAGAGATAACAAGTCCTGGAGGCCGCATTCCAATGGACGGTTGTGTAAACACATGACAAGGTTGTTATATGTAGTCGGTGAGGAGCCTCATCCACCAACGCAGATCCCCTTCCATTTATTGACCATCAGAGAAGCTTTCATTCCTCTCATCCGTGTATGAAATAAATAAGTAAACATGTCTGAGTTCCCAGAGCCGGAGACAACGCCGGGAGATTTATAGCGGATCCCGGCTCCGAATTGGCTGCTGGGACCAGGAAAACAATTCGATGTTTTGCTGCAGCTACCATGGAAAACCCGGGATAGAAACATATTAATCAGATGGCGGAGGAGGGGCTCTGGCAGTGTATGGAGGAGGAGGAAGTGCTGAGCTGGACGTATTCCCATCCCAGGACCCACGGCTTATTAACCTCCTATATAGAGTATATATGGGCATCTCCCTTGCTGTATGCTTGCTTCTATATATATATATATACAGGGGAGGGGCCATAGGTGCTCATTGCATACACAGATTCCTCTTTCTCATATGTCTTTTATCTCAATGTAAACCAATCAGACATGGCCTGTCTGCCTGAACACAATGAATCATTGAACCTCGGCTCCATCTGGAAGTTTGAAGTCAAAGCTCTGCTGAGGGGCTGACACCACACAATGCTCATTGGTACCTTTATTACCCAGCAGAGCTTCCTCTGTGCTCCTCTCTGACTTAGTTTCACTTTGATAAAAAGGCCTGATGTCCTCCGACTTCATGGCTAAGCCCCGCCCACTGCCAAATCCAGCATCCAATGAGACTGCAGCAGTGGTCCGGAAAGGTACTGTGATTGGACAGACAGGCGGCGATTGGTTAGAGAAGGTCAAGGCTCAGTAATGAGGTGACACTAAATCAGAGAATATGAATTATTCTAATTATTAAAGGGCATAAATGACATGAAAATACCACAATGGGAGGAGTAGAGGGAGGTCATGTGATTACTGCCTTGGCTGTGGGTCACATGATAGAGTTTATTCTTCATGGCACTAAAGGGGTACGATTTGTAACTACTACTTCGAATAATAATATTTCTACTACTACTAATAACAATCATATTATTTCTACTACTACTACTACTACAAATTATAATATTAATAATTATCATAACATTTCTACTACTAATAATAATAATCATACAATTTCAACTACTAATGCTACAAATATTATTATTAATACTAATACTAATAATAATAATAATACGTATCATAGTTTCACACTATTTCTATCTCTAAAAATAATCATAATATAACTACTACTACTAATAATCATAACATTTCTACTATTACTAATATTATTATTATTATTATTATTAATAATAATAATAATAATAATAATAATACCTATCATCATTTTACGATTTCTACCAATGATAATAATCATCATCATAATATAACTACTACTATTACTACTACTACTAACACTAATAATAATATTTATAATACTTATAATTTTACTATTTCTACAAATAATAATAATCATCATAATATAACTACTACTACTACTAATAATAATAACATTTCTACTACTACTAATAATACAATTATTATTATTATTATTATTATTATTATTATTATTATTATTAATAATAATAATAATAATAATAATAATAATAATAATACCTGTCAGAATTTTACTATTTTTACGAATAATAATCATCATGATATAACTACTACTACTACCACTACTAATAATAATAATATTAATAATACCTATCATAATTTTACTATTTCTACGAAAAATAATCATCATCATAATATAGCTACTATTACTAATAATAATCATAACATTTCTACTACTACTAGTAATAATACAATTATTATTATTAATAATAATGCCTGTCATAATTTTACTATTTCTACTACTGATAATAATAATCATAATATAACTACTACTAATAATAATCATAACATTTCTACTACTACTATTATTATTATTATTATTATTATTATTAATAATAATAATAATAATAATAATACCTATCATCACTTTACTATTTCTACCAATAATAATAATCATCATCATAATATAACTACTACTATTACTACTACCACTAATAATAATATTAATAATACTTATAATTTTACTATTTCTACTTTTTAATAATAATCATCATAATATAACTACTACTAATAATAATAATATTAACATTTCTACTACTAATAATAATACAATTATTATTATTATTATTATTAATAATAATAATAATAATAATAATAATAATACCTGTCAGAATTTTACTATTTATACTAATAATAATAATCATCATAATATAGCTACTACTACTAATAATAATCATAACATTTCTACTACTAGTAGTAATACTAAAATTATTATTATTATTATTAATAATAATAATACCTGTCATAATTTTACCATTTCTACTAATAATAATCATAACATAACTACTACTATCACTACTACTAATAATAATAATATTAATTACTACTACTACTACTACTACTATTAATAATAATACCTGTCATAATTTTACTATTTCTACTACTAATAATAATAATATCATAACATTTCTACTACTACTATTATTATTATTATTGATGATAATAATAATAATAATAATAATAATAATACCTATCATCATTTTACTATTGCTACCAATAATGGTAATCATCATCATAATATAACTAATACTACCACTAATAATAATATTAATAATACTTATCATAATTTTACTATTTCTACTAATAATAATCATCATCATATAACTACTACTACTACTACTAATAATAACATTTCTACTACTAGTAATACTACAATTATTATAATTATAATACAGAGGCGGGATGGTTCTTTAACCCGGAGTAGATTGTAAGGTGTGTGCACAACACCGGCTTATATCGTCTCCTTTCTGCAGATCAGTAGAATTGGGGTTATCGGTTAGATGGGACAGCCAATCATTGATCTGCAGAGTGACAGCACAATGGATGTGGATGGGATGATCTGCAGATGGATGTGGATGAGATGATCTGCAGATGGATGTGGATGGGATGATCTGCAGATGGATGTGGATGGGATGATCTGCAGATGGATGTGGATGGGATGATCTGCAGATGGATGTGGATGAGATGATCTGCAGATGGATGTGGATGAGATGGTCTGCAGATGGATGTGGATGGGATGATCTGCAGATGGATGTGGATGGGATGATCTGCAGATGGATGTGGATGAGATGGTCTGCAGATGGATGTGGATGGGATGATCTGCAGATGGATGTGGATGAGATGATCTGCAGATGGATGTGGATGGGATGATCTGCAGATGGATGTGGATGAGATGATCTGCAGATGGATGTGGATGAGATGATCTGCAGATGGATGTGGATGGGATGATCTGCAGATGGATGTGGATGAGATGATCTGCTTCTCTATTCACTGCTAAGAGATTCCCCAGCTGGTGTACAAATTGCCTATGGGGACAGTGCCACCTAGTGTCACATATGGGGATCACACCACCCATTGTTCATATCAGCAGAAACATTTATTGCTTATTAAAAATGAAATGACAGCAATAAGACAACCAATCAGAACTCAGGAAAGTGGAAGAATATTTCTGAAGATACGAGAGAGTTCATCTACTAGGAGCTGATTTACACCGCAATCCCGTCTTCCATGTGTCCCCCTCTATGTGATTACATGGATTGGTGTGTTGGGGACAATTCTGGTGTTTTTAGTCATTATTTGCCTTTTTTTTTGTACTAGTTGTATTTACAGTTTACTGCGTCTTCCTGAGTGTCCGGGGAACGTCTTCTGATACTATTATAAGATTTATTCTAATGATATCAATACTGCTGGGAAGAGGGATCATCATCATCATCACCGCTATCATCATCGTCATCCTCATCATCATCAACATCGTCATACATCCATCATAATCATCACCACCATCATCATCCTCATCATCACCACTGTTATCATCATTCATCATCACCACCATCGTCATCATCATCATCACCGCTATCATCATCATCATCATTCATCCATCATAAACATCGCCAACATCATCATCCGCATC
This sequence comes from Lithobates septentrionalis, assembly GCA_037952835.1. NCBI lineage: Eukaryota > Metazoa > Chordata > Amphibia > Anura > Ranidae > Lithobates > Lithobates septentrionalis. Next base: position 32,290 of record JBBDGP010004769.1, on the reverse strand, counting down.
ATCATCATTTATCCATTATTATTATCATCATTCATTCAACATCACCGTCATGTCACCATCATCATTATCACCCTCATTGACATATTCATCATCATCATCATCATCATCATCATCGGGATCTTTCTTTGTGTTGTTATGTAGATTTCACCTTCATGGGAGGAATGACCTGAGATCCGATCTACCAGTACTTTTTTCTGCCACTAGATGTCCTCAGTCTGATGGCCGGCATCATTCAACTCACTTCATCTGAGCCCAGGTTTTTCTGGACCCCCCTCCAGCATGTGACTGGAAAGTGAAAGGAGAAGCAGCTCAGTGATGAGCTCACCTCCCTGTCACTCTGCTCTCTCTCCCTGTCAGCATGCTTCTTGTCAGCACATGAACTGATGCACTCCTTGTGCTGCTTCTCCTTCCCCCAGTCTGAGCTCTGTTGTACAGGGACTGATGCCGGGTCACATTCAGGGACTGTCGTGGCTTTTATATATGACTTTCTCTGAGCTTATCACTGAGAATTTGCGGGGAAGGGATGAGATAAACACCCGGCTGGGGACTTATCACCAACTAGTAAATGAAGGGATGATGACGGAGCGGCATTAACCCCTTCATGACAGATGGTGTATTCAGCCAATCACATCGCTATCATAGGAGTCATGTGAACAGATCCTTCGGACTCCCCATCCTTCATAAAGCCGGCAGATCTGACCGATCCTCATCAAGACGATCGATGTGTGATGGGGGATCTCTGCCCTCTGCCGCTGTGCTATTCTATTCTGACAGCGGGAGACTTCATCCCCATAGACTTTACTTCATCCCTATCCCCCCTCACCCCTTTTACTTCAACCCCCTCACCCCCTTTACTTCATTCCCCATCCCCCCTCACCCCCTTTACTTCATCCCCCATCCCCCCTCACCCCCTTTACTTCATCCCCCATCCCCCCTCACCCCCTTTACTTCATCCCCCTCACCCCCTTTACATCATCCCCATCCCCCCTCACCCCCTTTACTTCATTCCCCATCCCCCCTCACCCCCTTTACTTCATCGCCCATCCCCCCTCACCCCCTTTACTTCATTCCCCATCCCCCCTCACCCCCTTTACTTCATCCCCCATCCCCCCTCACCCCCTTTACTTCATCCCCCATCCCCCCTCACCCCCTTTACTTCATCCCCCTCACCCCCTTTACATCATCCCCATCCCCCCTCACCCCCTTTACTTCATTCCCCATCCCCCCTCACCCCCTTTACTTCATCGCCCATCCCCCCTCACCCCCTTTACTTCATTCCCCATCCCCCCTCACCCCCTTTACTTCATCCCCCATCCCCCCTCACCCCCTTTACTTCATCCCCCATCCCCCCTCACCCCTTTACTTCATCCCCCTCACCCCCTTTACATCATCCCCATCCCCCCTCACCCCCTTTACTTCATTCCCCATCCCCCCTCACCCCCTTTACTTCATCGCCCATCCCCCCTCACCCCCTTTACTTCATCCCCCTCACCCCCTTTACATCATCCCCATCCCCCCTCACCACCTTTACATCATCCCCATCCCCCCTCACCCCCTTTACTTCATTCCCCATCCCCCCTCACCCCCTTTACTTCATCCCCCATCCCCCCTCACCCCCTTTACTTCATCCCCCTCACCCCCTTTACATCATCCCCATCCCCCCTCACCCCCTTTACTTCATTCCCCATCCCCCCTCACCCCCTTTACTTCATCCCCCATCCCCCCTCACCCCCTTTACTTCATCCCCCTCACCCCCTTTACATCATCCCCATCCCCCCTCACCCCCTTTACATCATCCCCATCCCCCCTCACCCCCTTTACTTCATTCCCCATCCCCCTCACCCCCTTTACTTCATCCCCATCCCCCCTCACCCCCTTTACTTCATCCCCATCCCCCCTCACCCCCTTTCCTTCGTTCCCCATCCCCCCTCACCCCCTTTACTTCATCCCCCTCACCCCCTTTACTTCATCCCCCTTTCCTTCATTCCCCATCCCCCCTTTTACTTCAACCCCCTCACCCCCTTTACTTCATTCCCCATCCCCCCTCACCCCCTTTACTTCATCCCCCATCCCCCCTCACCCCCTTTACTTCATCCCCCTCACCCCCTTTACATCATCCCCATCCCCCTCACCCCCTTTACTTCATTCCCCATCCCCCTCACCCCCTTTACTTTATCCCCATCCCCCCTCACCCCTTTACTTCATCCCCATCCCCCCTCACCCCCTTTCCTTCGTTCCCCATCCCCCCTCACCCCCTTTACTTCATCCCCCTCACCCCCTTTAACTTCATCCCCCTTTCCTTCATTCCCCATCCCCCCTTTTACTTCAACCCCCTCACCCCCTTTACTTCATCCCCCATCCCCCCCTCACCCCCTTTACTTCATCCCCCTCACCCCCTTTACTTCATTCCCCATCCCCCTCACCCCCTTTACTTCATCCCCATCCCCCCTCACCCCCTTTACTTCATCCCCATCCCCCCTCACCCCCTTTCCTCCGTTCCCCATCCCCCCTCACCCCCTTTACTTTATCTCCCTCACCCCCTTTACTTCATCCCCCTTTCCTTCATTCCCCATCCCCCCTCACCCCCTTTACATCATCCCCATCCCCCCTCACCCCCTTTACTTCATTCCCCATCCCCCCTCACCCCCTTTACTTCATCGCCCATCCCCCTCACCCCCTTTACTTCATTCCCCATCCCCCCTCACCCCCTTTACTTCATCCCCCATCCCCCCTCACCCCCTTTACTTCATCCCCCATCCCCCCTCACCCCCTTTACTTCATCCCCCTCACCCCCTTTACATCATCCCCATCCCCCCTCACCCCCTTTACTTCATTCCCCATCCCCCCTCACCCCCTTTACTTCATCGCCCATCCCCCCTCACCCCCTTTACTTCATTCCCCATCCCCCCTCACCCCCTTTACTTCATCCCCCATCCCCCCTCACCCCCTTTACTTCATCCCCCATCCCCCCTCACCCCCTTTACTTCATCCCCCTCACCCCCTTTACATCATCCCCATCCCCCCTCACCCCCTTTACTTCATTCCCCATCCCCCCTCACCCCCTTTACTTCATCGCCCATCCCCCCTCACCCCCTTTACTTCATCCCCCTCACCCCCTTTACATCATCCCCATCCCCCCTCACCACCTTTACATCATCCCCATCCCCCCTCACCCCCTTTACTTCATTCCCCATCCCCCCTCACCCCCTTTACTTCATCCCCCATCCCCCCTCACCCCCTTTACTTCATCCCCCTCACCCCCTTTACATCATCCCCATCCCCCTCACCCCCTTTACTTCATTCCCCATCCCCCCTCACCCCCTTTACTTCATCCCCCATCCCCCCTCACCCCCTTTACTTCATCCCCCTCACCCCCTTTACATCATCCCCATCCCCCCTCACCCCCTTTACATCATCCCCATCCCCCCTCACCCCCTTTACTTCATTCCCCATCCCCCTCACCCCCTTTACTTCATCCCCATCCCCCCTCACCCCCTTTACTTCATCCCCATCCCCCCTCACCCCCTTTCCTTCGTTCCCCATCCCCCCTCACCCCCTTTACTTCATCCCCCTCACCCCCTTTACTTCATCCCCCTTTCCTTCATTCCCCATCCCCCCTTTTACTTCAACCCCCTCACCCCCTTTACTTCATTCCCCATCCCCCCTCACCCCCTTTACTTCATCCCCCATCCCCCCTCACCCCCTTTACTTCATCCCCCTCACCCCCTTTACATCATCCCCATCCCCCTCACCCCCTTTACTTCATTCCCCATCCCCCTCACCCCCTTTACTTTATCCCCATCCCCCCTCACCCCTTTACTTCATCCCCATCCCCCCTCACCCCCTTTCCTTCGTTCCCCATCCCCCCTCACCCCCTTTACTTCATCCCCCTCACCCCCTTTACTTCATCCCCCTTTCCTTCATTCCCCATCCCCCCTTTTACTTCAACCCCCTCACCCCCTTTACTTCATCCCCCATCCCCCCCTCACCCCCTTTACTTCATCCCCCTCACCCCCTTTACTTCATTCCCCATCCCCCTCACCCCCTTTACTTCATCCCCATCCCCCCTCACCCCCTTTACTTCATCCCCATCCCCCCTCACCCCCTTTCCTCCGTTCCCCATCCCCCCTCACCCCCTTTACTTTATCTCCCTCACCCCCTTTACTTCATCCCCCTTTCCTTCATTCCCCATCCCCCCTCACCCCCTTTACTTCATCCCCATCCCCCCTCACCCCCTTTACTTCATCCCCATCCCCCCTCACCCCCTTTACTTCATCCCCATCCCCCCTCGCCCCCTTTACTTCATCCCCATCCCCCCTCACCCCCTTTACTTCATCCCCATCCCCCCTCTCCCCTTTTACCTTATCCCTATCCCCCCACCCCCTTTACTTCTTCCCCTCTCCCGTCATCACCCCCATTGTCTATCCCCCTCCCCCATTCCCCCACAACCCCATCCTCTTCTCACCCCCACCCCCCATTACCCCTCAACCCCATCCCCCCCTACACCTATTCCCCCCATCCCCCTCTCACCCCTATCACCCCCATGCCCCACAGCAAGACAGCTGCAACATCTAAAGAACATCCAGCAAAGGAAGAAGAACCAGAAGACTCAGCATGTCCTCCATTCACCATCCCTCCATCCATCCACCCCTCCATCCATCCATCCATCCCTCCATCAATCCCTCCATCCCTCCATCCCTCCATCCATCCCTCCATCCCTCCATCCATCCATCCATCTCTCCCTCCATCCATCCATCCATCCCTCCATCCATCCCTCCATCCACCCCTCCATCCATCCCTCCATCCATCCCTCTATCCATCCATCCCTCCATCCATCCATCCATCATTCCCTCCATCCCTACATCCCTCCATCCCTCCATCCACTCATCCATCCATCCCTCCATCCATTCATCAATCCCTCCATCCAACTATCCCGCCTCCCCTTATCCATTCATTATCTATTCATCCACCAATTTACCTTTTCATCCCTCCATCCATCCATCCCTCCAGCCATTCCTCCATCCATCCATCGATCCCTCCATCCATCCCTCCATCTATCCCTCCATCCATTCATCCCTCCATCCCTCCATCCCTCCCTCCCTCCCTCCCTCCCTCCATCCATCCATCCATCCATCCCTCCATCCATCTATTAATCCATCCATCCATCCCTCCATCCATCCATCCATCCATCTATTCATCCATCCATCCATCCCTCCATCCATCCCTCCATTCATCCATCCATTCATCCCTCCATCCATCCCTCCATTCATCCATCCATTCATCCATCCCTCCATCCATCCCTCCATCTATCCATCCATCCATCCATCCCTCCATCCATCCCTCCATCTATCCATCCATCCATCCATCCCTCCATTCATCCATCCATCCATCTCTGCCTCCATCCATTCATCCCTCCATCCATCCCTCCACCCATTCGTCCCTCCATCCATTCATTCATCCCTCCATCCACCCATCCCTACATCCCTCCATCCATCCATCCATTCATCAATCCCTTCATCCATCTCTCCATCCATCCCTCCCTCCATCCCTCTATCCATCTATTCATGCATCCCTCCATCCATCCATCCATCTACCCATCCATCCCTCCCTCCCTCCATCCATCCACCCATCTATCCATCAATCCCTTCATCCATCCATCCATCCATTCAATATCTATTCATCCACCAATTTACCTTTTCATCCCTCCATCCATCCCTTCAATCCTCCATCTATCCATCCATCCATCCTTCCGTCCATCCCTCCGTCCATCCCTCCATCCATCCATTCAATCCTCCATCCATCCATCCATCCATCCTTCCGTCCATCCCTCCGTCCATCCCTCCATCCATCCATTCAATCCTCCATCCATCCATCCATCTATCCCTCCATCCATCCCTCCATCCCTCTATCCATCCCTCCATCCATCCATTCCTTCATCCATTCATCCCTCCATCCATCTACCCATCCATCCATCCCCCCCATCCCTCCCTCCATCCATCCACCCATCTATCCATCAATCCCTCCATCCCTCCATCCATCCCTCCATCCATCCATCCCTCCATCCATCCCCCCATCCCTCCATCTATCCATCCTGTCATCCATTCATCAATTCATCCATCCATCCATCCGTCCATTCATCCATCCCCCCATCCCTCCATCCATCCCTTCATCCATCTATCCATCCCCCTATCCCTCCATCCATCCCTCCATCCATCCCTCCATCCTTCCATCCATCCATCCCATCATCCCTCCATCCATCCCTCCATCCATCCATCCCTCCATCCCTCCATCCATCCATCCCATCATCCCTCCATCCATCCCTCCATCCATCCATCCCTCCATCCATCCCTCCATCCATCCATCCATCTATCCCTCCATCCATCCATCCATCCATCCCTCCATCCATCCCTCCATCCATCCATCCCTCCATCCATCCCTCCATTATCTATTCATCCACCAATTTACCTTTTCATCCCTCCATCCATCCATTCAATCCTCCATCCATCCCTCCATCCATCCCTCCATTCATCCCTCCATCCATCCCTCCATTATCTATTCATCCACCAATTTACCTTTTCATCCATCCATCAATCCATCCATCCATCCCTCCATCCATTCATCCCTCCATCCATCCATCCATTCAACATCCATTCGTTCATCTATCCATCCATCTGTTTGATCGTTCATCCATTGATTCAACCACCCATTTGTTTGTTCTATCATCTGTACATTCATTCATAAATCCATCCATCCATCCGTTAATTTATCCATCCCTTTAATCATTCATAAATACATTCATTTATCCATATATTCATTAATTCATTTATCCATCCATCTATTTATTAATCCCTCCATTCATTCATCCATCCAATCTACCTGTACCATACATGGCCCTATATTTGGCAGATCTCAGGCGGCGATCGGTCCGGATGGATCATCTAATGAAATGTTCAGACACAGAATTCCCCATTTCTTGATGATTTTCCACAGCTGACTACTCAGCAATGGCGGGAGGAGTGCAACAAAGAGAAGTGATTTCCTGTCTTCTGCTCCTCACATATCAATCGCTGATCAATACCAATCATCAGATGAAGATCAATGTCCCAGGATGGAGATCCAACAACAACCCATCAATGGAGCACAAGTGTCTCTATATTCTATGACGTTCGATGTCCCCAACACAAAGAATTCTGTCCCTTTCCTTCAGATAACAGCCACAGCTGAGAACACAGCCTGTCCCTGGCCAGCATGGTGAGGAGGAGGAGCCTGGCTCTCTGTGTGGAAGCAGTGGTCTCTCTGCAGAGGACTGACACGCCCCCTGCTGAGTCACAGCTACACCTCTTCAATGTCACAGTGCCAAAGCTACATTCCCTCCGGAGATCCCAGGGACTGTCCCTTACGTCTATGTCCCTGGAAATGTCCCTGGAAGTCTCTGTCCCTGAAAATGTCCCTAAACGTCTCTGTCCCTGGAAATGTCCCTGAAAGTCTCTGTCCCCGGAGATGTCCCTGAACGTCTCTGTCCCTGGACGGGTCCCGGAACGTCTCTGTTCCTGGAAATGTCCCTGAAAGTCTCTGTCCCTAAACGTCTCTGTCCCTGGAGAAGACCCTGAACGTCTCTGTCCCTGGAGATGTCCCTGAAAGTCTCTGTCCCTGAATGTCGCTGTCCCTGGAAATGTCCCTGGAAGTCTCTGTCCCCGGAGATGTCCCTGAACGTCTCTGTCCCTGGATGGGTTCGGGAACGTCTCTGTTCCTGGAAATGTCCCTGAAAGTCTCTGTCCCTAAACGTCTCTGTCCCTGGAGATGTCCCTGAACGTCTCTGTCCCTGGAGAAGTCCCTGAATGTCTCTGTCCCTGAAGATGTCCCTGAAAGTCTCTGTCCCTGAACGTCTCTGTCGCTGGAGATGTCCCTGAACGTCTCTGTCCCTGGAGAAGTCCCTGAACATCTCTGTCCGTGGAGATGTCCCTGAACGTTTCTGTCCCTGGAGAAGTCCCTGAATGTCTCTGTCCCTGGAGATGTCCCTGAAAGTCTCTGTTCGTGAACGTCTCTGTCGCTGGAGATGTCGCTGAAAGTCTCTGCCCCTGAACGTCTCTGTCCCTGGAAATGTCCCTGAACGTCTCTGTCCCTGGAGATGTCCCTGAACGTCTCTGTCCCTGGAAATGTCCCTGAACATCTCTGTCCCTGGAGATGTCCCTGAACGTCTCTGTCCCTGGAAATGTCCCTGAACATCTCTGTCCCTGGAGATGTCCCTGAACGTCTCTGTCCCTGGAGATGTCCCTGAACGTCTCTGTCCCTGGAGATGTCCCTGAACGTCTCTGTCCCTGGAGATGTCCCTGAAAGTCTCTGTCCCTGAACGTCTCTGTCCCTGGAAATGTCCCTGAAAGTCTCTGTCCCTGAACGTCTGTGTCCCTGGAGATGCCCCTGAACGTCTCTGTCCCTGAATGTCTCTGTCCCTGGAAATGTCCCTGAACGTCTCTGTCCCTGGAAGTCTCTGTCCCTGTAAATGTCCCTGAAAGTCTCTGTCCCTGAACGTCTGTGTCCCTGGAGATGCCCCTGAACGTCTCTGTCCCTGAATGTCTCTGTCCCTGGAAATGTCCCTGAACGTCTCTGTCCCTGGAAGTCTCTGTCCCTGTAAATGTCCCTGAAAGTCTCTGTCCCTGAACGTCTCTGTCCCTGGAAGTCTCTGTCCCTGGAGATGTCCTGGGCGGCAGGGACTGATGTGTAAATATCTGTAATCAATAATCAATAAACCTTCACATCTCATATGATTCATCTTTGGTGGAACTACTAAGTCTCAGCATTCCCATACAGGAGATGGAGAATACCGGTCCCCAAATTAAATCAGGACTGTCTCTGTCCCATCAGTATTCAGACTGGTCCATGGTGGGACTGACATTCCCCGAAGACATAGACAGTTCTGAGCGGACCGAGGATGGTGCCTACACACGATGTACAGATCAGATATAACATGGGACCGAGGACGGTCCCTACACACAATGTACAGATCATATATAACATAGGACTGAGGACGGTCCCTACACACAATGTACAGATCATATATAACATAGGACTGAGGACGGTCCCTACACACAATGTACAGATCATATATAACATAGGACTGAGGACGGTCCCTACACACAATGTACAGATCATATATAACATAGGACTGAGGACGGTCCCTACACACAATGTACAGATCATATATAACATAGGACTGAGGACGGTCCCTACACACAATGTACAGATCATATATAACATAGGGCTGAGGGCGGTCCCTGCACACAATGTACAGATCAGATATAACATGGGACTGAGGATGGTCCCTACACACAATGTACAGATCAGATATAACATAGGACTGAGGACGGTCCCTACACACAATGTACAGATCAGATATAACATGGAACTGAGGACGGTCCCTACACACAATGTACAGATCAGATATAACATAGGACTGAGGACGGTCCCTACACACAATGTACAGATCATATATAACATAGGACTGAGGACGGTCCCTACACACAATGTACAGATCAGATATAACATAGGACTGAGGACAGTCCCTACACACAATGTACAGATCATATATAACATGGGACTGAGGATGGTCCCTACTCCCTACACACAATGTACAGATCATATATAACATAGGACTGAGGACGGTCCCTACACACAATGTACAAATCAGATATAACATAGGACTGAGGACAGTCCCTACACACAATGTACAGATCATCAATACAGAACTAATGTTCAATATAATGGTAGGTGATGATAAGGACTGATAACTGATATAATAAGGACTAAAGTCAGATAGGTGATAATAAGGACTGGTTGTGGTGGTCCCTGTACATAGCTGGGACTCATCCGGCACACATGGAGAAGACGGAACATAAAGTCATAATTACCATCAGATGGAACCTCTCCGTCCGGAACGTTCATCGTCCTTCCAGTGTTGGAGTGAAGTCCCCACTGACCACACAGACCAGAGATCCCAAGGACTGGGACTATACTCTGTACACCAGTAGAGGGCGCTGCAACACAAAGCATGTTCTCTGATCACCAGTCATAAGGGTCTTCATTCACACAATGTTCTTTTATAAAGGACCACCATACACCATACCATACAGTCCCTACTATGAGGACAATGTGATAAGGATATAAAGGACCACCATACAGTCCCTACTGTGAGGACAATGTAATAAGGATATAAAGGACCGCCATACAGTCCCCCTAGACGTGGGGTTCCCTTTTAACCACTTCAGCTTTAAGGATTTGCCCCCATAAAGCGGAGTTCCACCCATATAGAGGTCAGCAGTTACAAAAAGTATAGCTGCTGACTTTTAATAATCAGACACTCACCTGTCCCGCGGTCCAGCGATGCGAGCGAACAAAGCCCCTCCCCTCTCCCCTCCCCTCTCCCCCTCCTCTCCTCGGCGCCGGCATTGTGACTGTGGGCGAGCCGCGCTGCGTGCTGTGATTGGCCGGGCAATCTTCTGGGATCTGTGACGTGTCCCAGAGGATTGCACGGAGGGAGGGGGGGGAGAGGTGAACTTCCTTCCGGCTATGCGCGCCCTGAGAGGAAGTGGGAGCTGGATGCACCTAAAAAAGAGGGTACCCATTTCCCCCCCCCCCCCCAAAAAAAAACGACATGCCAAATGTGACATGTCAGGGGGTCACCTTCACTTAAAGCGGAAGTTCCATTTTTGGGTGGAACTCCGCTTTAATGACCAGGTCGTTTTTTGCGATTCGGCACTGCGTCACTTTAACTGACAATTGCGCGGTCGTGGGATGTTGTACCCCAACAAAATTGACGTCCTTTTTTCCCCACAAACAGAGCTTTCTTTTGGTGGTATTTGATCACCTCTGTGGTTTTTATTTTTTGCTCTATAAACAAACAAAGAGCAGCAATTTTGAAAAGAAAAACTTTTTTTTTTTTTTAACTTTTTGCTATAATAAACACCCCCCCCCCCCCCCCCCAAAAAAAAAAAAAAACATTTATTCATCAGTTTCGGCTAATATATATTCTTCTACATATTTTTGGTAAAAAAAAATCGCAATAGGTGTATATTGTTTGTTTTGAACAAAAGTTTTCACGTCTACAAACTATGGGATTGATTTAGGGATTTTTCTTTTTCTTTTTATTGTTTTTACTGGTAATGGCGGCGATCTGTGAGTTTTAGCGGGTCTGCGACATTGCGGCGGACAAATCTGACCCCCAAATGACACTTTTTGGGGAACCAGTGACATTATTACATTGATCAGTGCTACAAAAAAGTGCACTGATCAAAGTATAAATGACACTGGCAGTGAAGGGGTTAACACTAGGGGGCGATCAAGGGGTTAAATGTGTTTCCTGGGTGTGTTCTAACTGTAGGGGGATGGGCTGCCTGCGACATGACAGAGATCGCTGTTCCTGATCACTGGGAGCAGAAGATCTCTGACATGTCATCTGTCAGAACGGGGATCCGCTTGTTTACACTGGCAGATCCCCGTTCTGCCTCTGTATTAGGCGATCGCGGGTTGCCGGTGGACAGCAAGTCCGCCAGACCTGCGGGCACGCTCTCCTGCAGCGTGCAGCGGGAGTGAGGGTGCACCGCCAGTGGCGCGCGCAGCAACTGCACCTACGCGAGCCGCCGTACAGGTACGGCGATGTGCACAGCGCTGCCAACCTGACGCAGTATATGTATGTGAGCTGGTCGGCAAGTGGTTAAAAGCCATAACAGACCCGAAGGGCCTGGTATGGACTGGGGGGGGGGGGGACTACGCCATTTTTTAAAACACTTTTCCATTGCTGGGCGATGCCGGCATTCTTTGTCTTTACATTCATCTGTCAGTGGGGAAGCCCGCTGACAGATGATGACACATGGTTGTTAAGGAGCGCGGGCGGCCGGCTTCCTGGACAGCTGCTTTAAGCCTCGTACACACAATCGTATTTTCCGCAGACAAAACCTCAGACTTTTGTCCAAAGGCGTGGGCCTGGATTTTGTCTTGCATACAAACGGCAAGGAATTGTCGGCCAACAAACACGAACGTAGTGACGTTTTACGTGGTTTTTCAGCTCTTTAGCGCCACCCTTTGGGCTCCTTCTGCTAATTTCATGTTAGTAGAAGTTTGGTGAGTGTTGATTTTCGCTTTTCATTTTGCGCTTTTCAGTTCGTTTCTGAACGGGCAGTTCGTCAACCAGCCATGTTGCGGAATCGGAGGAGATAACGTGTTATTTATTATTGGCCTTGGAGTTATTGCTTTGACCCAAGTCCAGTCCAGGAACAGGAGGAGGAGGATTTCTTGGACCAAAAATTGGTTGCTTAATTAATGGTGACCAATTATGTCATATGCCTTTGCTGCGGGAGCTCCAGGAGAATAATCCGGATGATTTTCGGAATAATCTCCAGATGACGGACCCCTGCTTTCACCAACTCTTGGCATTGCTGACCCCCTCTATCAAGAAGCAGGACACATGCATGAGGCTTTTATTTTATTTTTTGGTTGAATAATAATTATTTGATTTGATATATTTTCTATATGTTTGGATGCATAGAATGCACTTTTTGGTTAAGTTCTTTTGGCAGATAGCATGTCTAATTTTATTTGTTTTCTTTTTTTAATGCACAATAAAAACATTTGTGTAGAATAATACGTGGCTATGTGTTTTACTTCAAATGACAGTTTGGGAGTCGGCAGTTACCTTTAAAAAAATACAATGTAATATTGACAAGGGACACCAACATAGTTGTATCTTTGATCCTAAAAACTACAGGATAATGGTGTTGTGGTAACTTTCCCCTAAAAAAACAAAAAAACAAAACAAAAAAAAAGCATAATAATATTATTCTTGATATCACTAGAAAAAAAAGCCTTTGAAAATTAGTTTGCAATAACTACATCAGTATCACCAGCAAAGCAGCTTCATTATTATCCCATTAAAGAAGAAGAGAATTGTGCGCTGCATTTCCACATTTCATAATTTGCCGCGTCACGAATGGTAATTCTCCATTACGAACGCGAGTTTACAAGACCGACCGCTTCCGGCTCCTCCTTGCTTCCAAGCGAGCGTGTCTGTATCTTGGACTTTTGTCCGACGGACTTGTGTACACACGCTCGGAAAATCCGACAACGCACATTTGTCCGTGGAAAATTTTAAAACCTGCCATCCAACATTTGTCCGCGGAAAATCCGATAACAATTGTCTGATGGAGCGTACACACGGTCGGATTTACCGCCAACAACCCGTCATCGAACATTTCCCGTCGGAAAATCCGATCGTGTGTACGAGGCTTAACAACCAGCTATTTCTTCACACAGAATTCGAATTGGTCGAACTTTTTTCGACCGATCCGAATTCTAATCGTTCTGAAAAGTTGAAACTTGCTAGAAAATTAACAAATTAATTTTTTTTTTTAAACGAAAACTAAACTAAATTCAATGGAAACGAAACACAACGAATTCCGAAACCAAACTAAACGAATTGCATAACCAAACAAAATTAGTAACATAACGAATCTATCCCAAACAAAACTAAACACATTTTTTTCCCGTTCTGCGCATGTCTACTTCGAATCGTACCACAACAAATGGACAGAAATGAATTTGGGATTCGTTTGTTGAGATTCGGAGATTCTAATCCAAACACAAGAAGTAGGAATGATCTTATCTGATTTTTCTACCCTCCCTGGATTCACTGTCATTTGTCTCCATGTCAGATGTACGGAATTTTTTATAGTGATGACAACAGAAGAACCAAATTGATCCGAATCATTTCCTATCATTCGTTAGGTTATTTCATATGCTTCAAACATTAACAAAATATCTGAATGAAACGAATGAAGTGAATGAATTTGTTCTTTTGTAATAATTTATGTCAGATTCATTTAAATTCATTACTATTGAGATTCAGAGATTCAGATACATAGGAATCTCCAAATAATGAACTTTGATTTGTAACGAAACGCGTCGCACATAATATAAATTCATAACGAAACGCATCACACGTGTCTAATGTGACACGTTCACAATATCTGTCTGCGCCGGTGTCAAGGCTGGCCTCAGCCCTTCCTTCTCAGAGCTGGCCGCTCAGCTGTCGGCTAATTGCCAGCTCCTATCTCTCCACAGTTACTCAGCTGTTGATGATATCCTGCTCGTCAGTCCTGCCTACTTAAGCTGTCCAGTCCAGAGGATCTCTGCCTTCGCCTTCGTCAACAACACAGAGACTATCTCCTGCGGTCCTGTTTAAAGACTTGCTTTGCCGACATCCCTTCTGGCTCCAGATCCTGCTTGCTGTTGCACTACATTGATCCTTGACTTCTGGCTTGGCTGACTTTCCGTTCCGGTTACTGAACTTTGGCTATGTTTTTACTACGTTTGTTCTTTTTACTTTTATTATTAAACAAGTGTGATTTAACTGTACTTCTGTCTCGGTCCGATTTCATGGTATCTGACAGCCAGTCACTCGCTCCATACACCAGAAGAGAGTCGCTCTTCATTCGCTCCCCTTCCCTCATACACAAACTGTCAGGATTTCATTTTGAATTTTGCGTCACAATGTAGACGAGGAATTAGAAGTCCCAGAATTTGGTGGAAGAGTCGCCGGCAGGGCTACAACTGTTACAGGTGTTTTTGGATTTGGCGCAACGTATTAACACCAGAAAAGTGAGGCGGCAGCTTTGTTGAATTCCTTCCAATCTTTTCTGGTGGAGAACGAGCGACTCTTTGCAGTGAGATAATAATAATAGAGAGATGGAGATCGCTTTCTTCCACGGATGTTGCAGTGGCAGAGTAGGCAGCAGTGGAAAATCTGAGGTTTCTTATTGAAAGGAGCAGAGAGCAGAGTGCTGTCCTTCCTCTGAACACAACACATCTTCATTCAGGTCCTTCGCTCTGTGATCTGGAGACGTGTTGCTGAGACGATGTGTGGGGTCGGTATTCGGCACGGCTCGGCCTCCATACGGATCTCCTGGAGATGAAGCGCCGGATAGAAAGCATTATTTCCTGTCAACGTGGACCAAGTAAAGACGGATATTCCATTTTGAGGCCCCCTCCCCCCATGGAATGATACACCTGAGGATTGTAGGAAGGCTAATCGTATAATCACAGGACAAACACGGGGGTGATGTCATAGTGACCTCATGATTGGTTTTTCCGTTTTAGCCGGGTGAAAATTGTTGGTCGGATAACATCTTCATTCATTTGGGTTCAGGTTTTATGACAGGCGGCAGCGCAGGAGATCAGAATAAAACAGACTGCAGCGGGAGAGTCCTCCATCCCTACTGTGAGCCTGGATGGGGGAATCTCTACAGTTATCACTCAGCCAGACCATCCCCTTTCCAGTCTGCTGCCAGACTCCTCCAGCTTACTAACCGCCCACCCCACTCTGCAATCCCTCCACTGGCCTCCATTCAGTGTCCTCCACCCCACTCTGCAATCCCTCCACTGGCCTCCATTCAGTGTCCTCCACCCCTCTCTGTAATCCCTCCACTGGCCTTCATTCAGTGTCCTCCACCCCTATCTGCAACCCCTCCACTGGCCTCCATTCAGTGTCCTCCACCCCTCTCTGCAACCCCTCCACTGGCCTCCATTCAGTGTCCTCCATCCCTCTCTGCCAATCCCTCCACCAGCCTCCATTCAGTGTCCTCCACCCCTCTCTGCCAATTCCTACCCTTGCCTCCATTCAGTGTCCTCCACCCCTCTCTGCCAATCCCTCCACCAGCCTCCCTTCAGTGTCCTCCACCCCTCTCTGCCATATCCTACCCTGGCCTTCATTCAGTGTCCTCCATCCCTCTCTGCCAATCCCTCCACCAGCCTCCCTTCAGTGTCCTCCACCCCTCTCTGCCATATCCTACCCTGGCCTTCATTCAGTGTCCTCCATCCCTCTCTGCCAATCCCTCCACCAGCCTCCATTCAGTGTCCTCCATCCCTCTTTGCTAATCCCTCCACCAGCCTTCATTCAGTGTTCTCCACCCCTTTCTACCAATCCCTCCACTAGTCCACTGCTCTACTGACATCATCCACTGCCCTACTGACACCGTCCACTGCCCTACTGACACCATCATCTGCCCTACTGACACTGTCCACTGCTCTACTGACACCGTCCACTGCTCTACTGACACTGTCCATTGCCCTACTGACACCGTCTACTGCTCTACTGACACTGTCCATTGCCCTACTGACACCGTCCACTGCTCTACTGACACCGTCCACTGCTCTACTGACACCATCCTCTGCCCTACTGACACTGTCCACTGCTCTACTGACACCATCCTCTGCCCTACTGACACCGTCCACTGCTCTACTGACAGCGTCCTCTGCCCTACTGACACCGTCCACTGCTCTACTGACACCGTCCACTGCCCTACTGACACCAGCCACTGCTCTACTGACACCGTCCACTGCCCTACTGACACCATCCACTGCTCTACTGACACCGTCCACTGCTCTACTGACACCGTCCACTGCCCTACTGACACTGTCCACTGCCCTACTGACACTGTCCACTGCTCTACTGACACCATCCACTGCTCTACTGACATCGTCCTCTGCTCTACTGACACCATCCACTGCTCCACTGACACCGTCCACTGCCCTACTGACACCATCCACTGCTCTATTGACACCGTCCTCTGCCCTACTGACACCGTCCACTGCCCTACTGACACTGTCCACTGCCCTACTGACACTGTCCACTGCTCTGCTGACACCATCCACTGCTCTACTGACATCGTCCTCTGCTCTACTGACACCATCCACTGCTCTACTGACACCATCCACTGCCCTACTGACATCATCCACTGCTCTACTGACACCATCCACTGCTCTACTGACACCGTCCACTGCTCTACTGACACCATCCACTGCTCTACTGACACCATCCACTGCTCTACTGACACCATCCACTGCCCTACTGACACCGTCCACTGCTCTGACACCGCCCACTGCCCTACTGACACCGCCCACTGCTCTACTGACACCATCCACTGCCCTACTGACATCATCCACTGCTCTACTGACACCATCCACTGCTCTACTGACACCGTCCACTGCCCTACTGACACCATCCTCTGCCCTACTGACACCATCCACTGCTCTACTGACACCATCCACTGCTCTACTGACACTGTCCATTGCCCTACTGACACTGTCCACTGCTCTACTGACACTGTCCATTGCCCTACTGACACCGTCCACTGCTCTACTGACACCGTCCACTGCTCTACTGACACCATCCTCTGCCCTACTGACACCGTCCACTGCTCTACTGACACCGTCCACTGCTCTACTGACACCGTCCACTGCCCTACTGACACCATCCACTGCTCTACTGACACCGTCCACTGCCCTACTGACACCATCCACTGCTCTACTGACACCGTCCTCTGCCCTACTGACACCGTCCACTGCCCTACTGACACTGTCCACTGCCCTACTGACACTGTCCACTGCCCTACTGACACTGTGCACTGCTCTACTGACACTGTCCACTGCTCTACTGACACCATCCACTGCTCTACTGACACCGCCCACTGCTCTACTGACACCATCCACTGCTCTACTGACACCGCCCACTGCTCTACTGACACCATCCACTGCTCTACTGACACCATCCACTGCTCTACTGACATCGTCCTCTGCTCTACTGACACCATCCACTGCTCTACTGACACCGTCCACTGCTCTACTGACACCATCCACTGCTCTACTGACACCATCCACTGCCCTACTGACACCGTCCACTGCTCTACTGACACCATCCACTGCTCTACTGACACCATCCACTGCCCTACTGACACCGTCCACTGCTCTACTGACACCGTCCACTGCCCTACTGACACCGTCCACTGCTCTGACACCGCCCACTGCTCTACTGACACCGTCCACTGCCCTACTGACACCGTCCACTGCTCTACTGACACTGTCCACTGCCCTACTGACACCACCCACTGCTCTACTGACAACGTCCACTGCTCTACTGACACCGTCCACTGCTCTACTGACACCGTCCTCTGCCCTACTGATACCGTTCTCTGCTAAGCAGGAACACCAATCTCTGTATTCCCCCAGTTAAAGCACCCCCCCACCCCCACAAAATTAGAAAGCACCCCCTAGGAACACATTTAACCCTTTGATCGCCCCTGATGTTAACCCCTTCCCTGCCAGTGTCATTAGTACAGTGACAGTGCATTTTTTTTAGCACTGATCACTGTAATAATGTGACTGGTCCCCAGAAAGTGTCACTTAGTGTCAGATTTGTCTGCCGCAATGTCGCAGTCCCGCTAAAAATCGCTGATCGCCGCCATTATTAGTAAAAAAAATAAAAAGTCCATAAATCTATCTCATAGTTTGTAGATGGTATAACTTTTGCGCAAACCAATCAATATAGACTTATTGGGATTTTTCTTACCAAAAATATGTAGCAGAATACATATCAGCCTAAATTGATGAAGAAATTAGATTTTTTAAATTTATTTATTGGATATGTTTTATAGCAGAAAGTAAAAAAATATGTTTTTTTTTTTTAATTGTTTGTAGCGCTAAAAATAAAAACCGCAGAGGTGATCAAATACCACCAAAAGAAAGCTCTATTTGTGGAGAAATAAAGGACGTTGGTATAGTGTCGCAGGACCGCGCAATTGTCAGTTAAGGTAACGCAGTGCCATATGGCAAAAAAATGGCCTGGTCATGAAGGGGGGGGTAGAACCTTCCGGAGCTGAAGTGGTTGAAGAGAAATGTTTTTAGACTTGATATGAATGAGTTTAGAGAAGACGACTCTCTGATGTTCTTTGGAAGTGAATTGCAGAGTTTTGGGGTGTAGCAGGAGAAGGCTCTGCCCCCCCATTTAGTGTAGGTGAGTAGGGGGGACACACAGGACAAACAGGAGCGGTGATTACGAGGGTGGGGGGAGGGGAGTAATTTGATAAAGGATCAGACAGATAATGGGGTGCCAAGTCATGAAGAGCCTTATATGTGAGCCGGGGGATTATAAAGTCTATGGGAACCCTGAGGAGTAGCCATTGCAAGGACTCCAGGATAGGATCACTCCTACCAGACCTGGTCAGGATTCTGGCTGCAGAATTTTGAACATATTGAATTGGATTAACCCCTTCACGCAGACCGCACGCAAATTTGCATTCATGGCTTGAAGGGGTAATACCGTCACCCAGTACCACTTTTTTAGAGCCAGCGGTTGGCTTTTTCGTGAAAACAAGTGAAGCGTTATTCTAAAGGAGGGAGAGGGGATGTCCCCCCTCCCCTCCCGCCGTCTTCTGCCGCACTTCCAGGGCCTCCCGTCCCACCGGGAGACTCGAGCCACCATTTGGCGCGTCCGCCGCCTAGGCTGAGACCCGGACAAGGCCGGATTCAGCTCTGATCGGGTCTCCAATGTAAAATCTCAGAAGCGACGTCAAGGCGTCACTTCCGGTTTACTCGGCCGCCAATGGCGCTGATTTAAAAAAAACGAATGACAGTATTCAGGATCGCCAATTTTGGCGATCTGAACACTTTTAAGTGCAAAGGAGGGATGGAGAGGTGATGGGGCGTGAGGAGGGGTAATGAGTGATGAAGGGCGGTGAGGAGTAATGAGGGATGATGGGGAGTAATGAGGGGTGATGGGGAGGGATGAGAAGTAATAAGGGGTGATGATGGTTGATGATGGGTGATAGGGAGTTATGACGGGTGATGGGGAGGGATAAGGGGTGATGAGGAGTAATAAGGGATGATGAGGGGTGATGGGGAGTTATGAGGGGTGATGGGGAGTGAGGAGGGGTAATGAGTGATGAAGGGCGGTGAGGAGTAATGAGGGCTGATGGGGAGTAATGAGGGGTGATGAGGAGTAATGAGGGGTGATGATGGGTGTTGGGGAGGGATGAGGGGTGATGAGGGGTGATGAGGAGTAATGAGGGGTGATGATGGGTGATGTGGAGTTATGAGGGGTGATGGGGAGGGATGAGGGGTGATGAGGGGTGATGATGGGTGATGATGGGTGTTGGGGAGGGATGAGGGGTGATGAGGGGTGATGAGGAGTAATGAGGGGTGATGATGGGTGATGGGGAGTTATGATGGGTGTTGGGGAGGGATGAGGGGTGATGAGAAGTAATAAGGGGTGATGATGGGTGATGGGGAGTTATGAGGAGTGATGGGGAGGGATGAGGGGTGATGAGGAGTAATGGGGAGTGATGAGGACTGATGAGGGGTGATAATGGGTGATGAGGGGTGATGGGGAGTTATGAGGGGTGATGGGGAGTTATGAGGGGTGATGAGGAGAAATGGGGAGTGAAGAGGACTTATGAGGAGTAATGAGGGGTGATGAGGAGTAATTAGGGGTGATAAGGAGTGATGAGGGGTGATGGGAAGTAACAGGGGTCAAGTCCTGAAATGAAAAGTGTGGGAACTCACCCAGGATCCCCCCCACCTCAAAAATATTTTCTTCTATCTTTTCATGTGACAACACTGAAGAAATGACACTTTGCTACAATGTAAAGTAGTGAGTGTACAGCTTGTATAACAGTGTAAATTTTCTGTCCCCTCAAAATAACTCAACACACAGCCATTAATGTCTAAACCTCTGGCAACAAAAATGAGTACACCCCTAAGTGAAAATGTCCAAATTGGCCGAAATTGTCTATATTATGTGTGGCCTCCATTATTTTCCAGCACTGTCTTAACCCTCTTGGGCATGGAGATCACCAGAGCTTCACAGGTTGCCACTGGAGTCCTCTTCCCCTCCTCCATGATGACATCACAGAGCTGGTGGATGTTAGAGACCTTGCGCTCCTCCACCTTCCATTTGAGGATGTCCCAAAGATGATCAATAGGGTTTAGGTCTGGAGACATGCTTGGCCAGTCCATCACCTTTACCCTCAGCTTCTTTAGCAAGGCAGTGGTTGTCTTGGAGGTGTGTTTGGGGTCGTTATCATGTTGGAATACTGCCCTGCGGTCCAGTCTCTGAAGGGAGGGGATCATGCTCTGCTTCAGTATGTCACAGTACATGTTGGCATTCATGGTTCCCTCAATGATCTGTAGCCCCCCAGTGCTGGCAGCACTCATACAGCCCCAGACCATGACACTCCCACCACCATGGTTGACTGTAGACAAGACACACTTGTCTTTGTACTTAGTGGTGTATTTAGGTTTTGTGCTGCCCTAGGCCTGACTAAACTCATGCACCCCCCTAATTTAAATATGACCCACCCCTTCCTGCTAAGGCCAAACCCCTTCCTGTTTAGGACCCACCCTATCATCTGTAAACCACACCCCTTCCTCTTTAGGCTCATTTGGCACCTTTCAGGGCAGAGGGGGGAACGGGTACCTGTTTTTGACAGGTACCCTTCCCCACTTCCGGGAGACTGAGCTGCCCCCTCTGAAGTTCGGCCCCCCTCCTCCTTCCTCCACTGGTCCATTCAGAAAGTGCAACGCGCATCGCACATGTGCAGTAGGGAACTGGCCAGTTTCCCTTACCATGAATGATGGTGGCAAAACCCGAGAGCCAAAATTGGCTGAGGTGTCGACATTGCGGGATTACCAGACAGGTAAGTGTCCTAATATTAGAAGTCAGCAGCTACAGTATTTGTAGCTGCTGAGTTTTAATGTTTTCAGGGGGGGGGACTCCTCTTTAATGAGTTTGCATTGATTTCAGCATTGATGGAGCACTTTATTGCAATATCATGATCTGCATATTAATGCACTTTCACTAAATGTGGACTGTTTAATGGGTTTGCATTGATTTTAGTATGCATGGAGCACTTTGCACATGCCAGTGGCGGCTGGTGCTCAGATTTTTTGGGGGGGCAAACAAACTGAAAAATTCAGAAAAAAAGACATTAATTGCAGCCTCACTGTGCCCCATCAAATGCAGCCACTGTGACCAACTGACCATCAATTGTAGCCACTATGCCCATCAATTGCAGCCACTGTGCCCATCAATTGTAACCACTGTGCCCCATCAAATGCAACCACTGTGCCCATCAAATGCAGCCACTGTTCCCTCAAACGCAGCCACTTGTGCCCATCAATTATAGCCACTGTGCCCCATCAAATGCAGCCACTGTGCCCTCAAACACAGCCACTGTGCCCATAAAATGCTGCCACTGTGCCCATCAAATGCTGCCATTGTGCCCATCAATTGCTGCCACTGTGCCATCAAACACAGTCACTGTGCCATCAAACGCAGCCACTGTCCCCATCAAATATAGCCATTGTGCCATCAAATGCCACCACTGTACCCATCAAATGCTGCCACTGTGCCCATCAAATACTGCCACTGTGCCCATTAAACACTGCCATTGTGCCCATAACACTGATATAATTTATTCAATAATTTTGCCTGCTGTCCTGGGGGTTTCCCTCGTGCTCTTCTCTCTCTCATCAGTTGTAGCCACTGTGCCATCAAACGCATGCCACTGTGCCCATCAATTGTAGCCACTGTGCCCCATCAAATGCATTCACTGTGCCCTCAAACACAGCCACTGTGCCCTCAAACACAGCCACTGTGCCCATCAAACGCAGCCACTGTGCCCATCAATTGCCGCCACTGTGACCATCAAATATAGCCATTGTGCCATCAAATGCCACCACTGTACCCATCAAATGCTGCCACTGTGCCCATCAAATACTGCCACTGTGCCCATTAAATACCATTACTGTGCCCATCAAATGCTGCCACTGTGCCCATAATACTGATATAATTTATTCAATGATTTTACCTGCTGTCCTGGGGGTTTCCCTCATGCTCCTCTCTCTCTCTCCTCCCCCTCCTGACGTCACAGCCAGACCCCGCCCCGGTGCCAAGGAGAAGATTCACTGAAGGAAAGCCGTGTGGAGGAGGGTAGGTGGAGCCAAGCACGCCCATACACAGCGGCGTCGCTACAGCAAGCCAGCCGCCATGAGCTGCATGTGTGTGGGAGGCGGCCGCGGGAGCCAGGAATCGGGAAGATGGGTGGGGTGTTTACTCTCATGTGGGGGGTGGCTTTTTTTGCCGCCCCCCACAAAGTGCCATCCTAGGCTTTGTCGGCCTGGGCCAAAACACAGCCCTGTTTGTACTCCTCACCTGGTTGCCGCCACACACGCCTGACACCATCTGAACCAAATAAGATTATCTTGGTCTCATCAGACCACAGGACATGGTTCCAGTAATCCATGTCCTTAGTCTGCTTGTCTTCAGCAAACTGTTTGCGGGCTTTCCTGTGCATTATCTTTAGAAGAGGCTTCCTTCTGGGATGACAGCCATGCAGACCAATTTGATACAATTTGCGGCATATGGTCTGAGCACTGACAGGCTGACCCCCCCACCCCTACAACCTCTGCAGCAATGCTGGCAGCACTTATATGTCTATTTCCCAAAGACAACCTCTGGATATGACGCTGAGCACGTGACCTCAACTTCTTTGGTCGACAATGGCGAGGCCTGTTCTGAGTGGAACCCAATGGCGGCTGGTGAAATTTTAGGATGAGGGAGCGCCAGACCCCACCCTTCCTTGTTGACCCTTCCCACTTCTCATAAGCCCCACCCCTTATAGCCTCCACCCACTCTGTCCCCTGTATTCCACTTGCTTCCACCCATAGTGTCAGGAGTATACAGCTCAGCATCACAGGACAAAGTATACAGCTCAGCATCACAGATCAGGCTATATAGGTTTTCATTACAGATACGGTATATAGATCAGCATTACCGATAGTATATAGATCAGCATTACCAATACGGTATATAGATCAGCCAGCATCACAGATCAGAGTATATAGATCATCATCACAGGTCAGGGTATATAGATCATCATCACAGGTCAGGGTATATAGGTCTGCATTACAGATACGGTATATAGATCAGCATTACTGATAGTATATAGATCAGCATTACAGATACAGTAAATAGATCAGCATTACCAATATGGTATATAGATCAGCATCACAGATCAGGGTATATAGATCAGCATCACAGATCAGGGTATATAGATCAGCATCACAGATCAGGGTATATAGATCAGAATCACAGATCAGGGTATATAGATCAGCATCACAGATCAGGGTATATAGATCAGCATCACAGGATAGAGTATATAGATCAGCATCACAGATCAGGGTATATAGATCAGCATCACAGGATAGAGTATATAGATCAGCATCACAGATTAGGGTATATAGGTCAGCATTACAGATTTACAGATATGGTATATAGATCAGCATTACCAATAGTATATAGATCAGCATTACAGATCAGGGTATATAGATCAGCATCACAGATCAGGGTATATAGATCAGCATCACAGATCAGGGTATATAGATCAGCATCACAGGATAGAGTATATAGATTAGCCTCACAGGACAGAGTATATAGATCAGCCTCACAGGACAGAGTATATAGATCAGCCTCACAGGACAGAGTATATAGATTAGCCTCACAGGACAGAGTATATAGATCAGCCTCACAGGACAGAGTATATAGATCAGTCCCACAGATCAGGGTATATAGATCAGCATCACAGGACAGAGTATATAGATCAGCCTCACAGGACAGAGTATATAGATCAGTCCCACAGATCAGGGTATATTGATCAGCCTCACAGGACAGAGTATATAGATCAGCCTCACAGGACAGAGTATATAGATCAGTCCCACAGATCAGGGTATATTGATCAGCCTCACAGGACAGAGTATATATAGATCAGCCTCACAGAACAGAGTATATAGATCAGTCTCACAGATCAGGGTATATAGATCAGTCCCACAGATCAGGGTATACAGATCAGCATCACAGGACAGAGTATATAGATCAGCATCACAGGACAGAGTATATAGATCAGCCTCACAGGACAGAGTATATAGATCAGCCTCACAGGACAGAGTATATAGATCAGTCCCACAGATCAGGGTATATTGATCAGCCTCACAGGACAGAGTATATATAGATCAGCCTCACAGGACAGAGTATATAGATCAGTCTCACAGATCAGGGTATATAGAGCAGCATCCCCGATAGGACTGACAGCACTGCATAGTGATAAGTCCTTCTGAGCCTTATGCAGATCTCCAAACCTCTGGGCTATCTATAGTCACAGAAGTCACTAGAGCAGGTAAAAATAATAAGACTACAAGTAGGAGACAGGCAGCAAACATTAGACAGCATGGAGACTTTGGCCACAAAACATTTAATGTCCATTTCCATTTCTTTGCTGTACGCACACCGGCAGTACTACCATGCAGACCAATTTGATGCAGCGTGCGGCGTATGGTCTGAGCACTGACAGGCTGACCCCCCCACCCCTTCAACCTCTGCAGCAATGCTGGCAGCACTCATATGTCTATTTCCCAAAGACAACCTCTGACCCCCCCCAGGCAGCGCGGGGAATGCACACGGGCAGTACTACCCCCCCACCTCGTGGGAGGAGGTCCGGCACTTACCAGGCTGTTGGATCCTCTCCTCCTGTGTCTCAGTGTGGGCAGCAGTTGCGGCGGAGGAGTCCGATCCTCCAGCTTCCTCCCGTGTGTCTCTTCCGCCAAATCAGGAATCTTGGCGCTTTGGGCAATCGGGAAACAGGTCTCACTGACCTGCCTCCTGATTGGTGGGGAGGCACTGTGGTGTAAAAATAGCGAAAATTCATTTGGTATGGTCACACAACAGGGTGGGATCAAGGCGCACTCTCTGTGCCCTGAGCCCACCCTTTTTTGAAGCCCAAGTGCTTAACAAAAAAAAAACCACCCGCTCCGAAGCTGCCCTGAAAGGGGCCGGGCGCATGGATAGAGACTGGGGGGGCGGCACCCGTGTGCCCACAATGCACGGGCCGCCCCTGGTGGAACCTGTCCTGTTAGACCGCTGTATGGTCTTGGCCACCATGCTGAAGCTCAGTTTCAGGGTCTTGGCAATCTTCTTATAGCCTAGGCCATCTTTATGTAGAGCAACAATTCTTTTTTTCAGATCCTCAGAGAGTTCTTGTTGAACTTCCAGTGACCAGTATGAGAGAGTGAGAGCGATAACACCAAATTTAACACACCTGTTCCCCATTCACACCTGAGACCTTGTAGTAATAACTTCAGTGGATGTGTTTGATGGGCACAGTGAGGCTGCAGTTGATGTTTTTAGTTCAGAATTTTTCAGTTTGTTTGCACCCCCCAAATTTTTTTTACCACCAGCCGCCACTGATGAAGAGGATATATAGAAGGGGGAGGGGGATATGTAATGAGGATGAGGAAGGATGATGATGAAGATAGAAGGGGAGGGGGATATGTAATGAGGATGAGGAAGGATGGTGATGAGGATAGAAGGGGGGAGGGGGATATGTAATGAGGATGAGGAAGGATGATAATGAAGATAGAAGGGGGGAGGGGGGTATGTAATGAGGATGAGGAAGGATGATGATGAAGATAGAAGGGGGAGGGGATATGTAATGAGGATGAGGAAGGATGATAATGAGGATAGAAGGGGGGATATGTAATGAGGATGAGGAAGGATGATGATGAAGATAGAAGGGGAGGGGGATATGTAATGAAGATGAGGAAGGATGATGATGAGGATAGAAGGGGGAGGGGGATATCTAATGAGGATGAGGAAGGATGATGATGAAGATAGAAGGGGAGGGGGATATGTAATGAGGATGAGGAAGGATGATGATGAGGATAGAAGGGGGGAGGGGGATATGTAATGAGGATGAGGAAGGATGATGATGAGGATAGAAGGGGGAGGGGGATATGTAATGAGGATGAGGAAGGATGATGATGAAGATAGAAGGGGGAGGAGGATATGTAATGAGGATGAGGAAGGATGACGATGAGGATAGAAGGGGGAGGATGATATGTAATGAAGATGAGGAAGGATGATGATAGTGAAGATGATGAGGATAGAAGGGGGAGGGGGATATGTAATGAGGATGAGGAAGGATGATGGTAGTGAAGATGATGATGAGGATAGAAGGGTGAGGCGGATATGTAATGAGGATGAGGAAGGATGATGATGAGGATAGAAGGGGGAGGGGGATATGTAATGAAGATGAGGAAAGATGATGATGAGGATAGAAGGGGGAGGGGGATATGTAATGAAGATGAGGAAGGATGATGATCGTGAAGATGATGAGGATAGAAGAGGGAGGGGGATATGTAATGAGGATGAGGAAGGATGATGATAGTGAAGATGATGATGATGAGGATAGAATGGGGGGAGGATATGTAATGAGGATGAGGAAGGATGATGATGAGGATAGAAGGGGGAGGGGGATATGTAATGAGGATGAGGAAGGATGGTGATGAGGATAGAAGGGGGAGGGGGATATGTAATGAGGATGAGGAAGGACGATGATAGTGAAGATGATGATGAGGATGGGGGAGATATGTAATGAGGATGAGGAAGGATGATGATAGTAAAGATGATGATGAGGATAAAAGGGGGAGGGGGATATGTAATGAGGATGAGGAAGGATGATAATGAGGATAGAAAGGGGGGGGTATGTAATGAGGATGAGGAAGGATGGTGATGAGGATAGAAGGGGAGGGGGATATGTAATGAGGATGAGGAAGGATGATGATGGTGAAGATGGTGATGAGGATAGAAGGGGGGAGGGGGATATGTAATGAGGATGAGGAAGGACGATGATAGTGAAGATGACGATGAGGATAGAGAAGGGAGGGGGATATGTAATGAAGGTGAGGAAGGATGATGATAGTGAAGATGATGATGAGGATAGAGGGGGGAGGGGGATATGTAATGAGGATGAAGAAGGATGATGATGAGGATAGAAGGGGGAGGCGATATGTAATGAAGATGAGGAAGGATGATGATAGTGAAGATGATGATGAGGATAGAGGGGGGAGGGGGATATGTAATGAGGATGAAGAAGGATGATGATGAGGATAGAAGGGGGAGGGGATATGTAATGAAGATGAGGAAGGATGATGATAGTGAAGATGATGATGAGGATAGAAGGGGGGAGGGGGATATGTAATGAGGAGGAGGATATGTAATGATGATGAGGAAGGATGATGATAGTGAAGATGATGATAATGAGGATGGGGGGGGATATGTAATGAGGATGAGGAAGGATAATGATAGTGAAGATGGTGATGATGAGGGGGGGGGGATATGTAATGAGGATGAGGAAGGATAATGATAGTGAAGATGATGATGAGGATAGAGGGGGAGGGGATATGTAATGAGGATGGATGAGGAAGGATGATGATGAGGATAGAAGGGGGGGAGGGAGATATATAATGAGGATGAGGAAGGATAATGATAGTGAAGATGATGATGAGGATAGAGGGGGGAGGGGGATATGTAATGAGGATGAGGAAGGATGATGATGAGGATAGAAGGGGGAGGGGGATATGTAATGAGGATGAGGAAGGATAATGATAGTGAAGATGATGATGAGGAGAGGGGGGAGGGGGATATGTAATGAAGATGAGGAAGGATGATGATAGTGAAGATGATGATGATGAGGATAGGGGGGATATGTAATGAGGATGAGGAAGGATGATGATGAGGATAGAAGGGGGAGGGGATATGTAATGAGGATGAGGAAGGATGATGATGGTGAAGATGATGATGAGGAGAGGGGGAGGGGGATATGTAATGAGGATGAAGGAAGGATGATGATAGTGAAGATGATGACGAGGACAGAAGGAGGAGGGGGATATGTAATGAGGATGAGGAAGGATAATGATAGTGAAGATGATGATGAGGAGAGGGGGAGGGGATATGTAATGAAGATGAGGAAGGATGATGATAGTGAAGATGATGATGAGGAGAGGGGGGAGGGGATATGTAATGAAGATGAGGAAGGATGATGATAGTGAAGATGATGATGATGAGAATGGGGGGAATATGTAATGAGGATGAGGAAGGATGATGATGGTGAAGATGATGACGAGGATAGAGGGGGGAGGGGGATATGTAATGAAGATGATGATGAGGATAGAGGGGGGAGGGGGAAATGTAATGAGGACGAGGAAGGATGATGATGAGGATAGAAGAAGGGAGGGGGATATGTAATGAAGATGAGGAAGGATGATGATGAGAATAGAGGGGGAGGGGGAAATGTAATGAAGATGAGGAAGGATGATGATGAGGATAGAGGGGGGAGGGGGAAATGTAATGAAGATGAGGAAGGATGATGATGAGGATAGAGGGGGGAGGGGGAAATGTAATGAAGATGAGGAAGGATGATGATGAGGATAGAGGGGGGAGGGGGAAATGTAATGAAGATGATGATGAGGATAGAGGGGGGGAGGGGGAAATGTAATGAAGATGAGGAAGGATGATGATGAGGATAGAGGGGGGAGGGGGAAATGTAATGAAGATGAGGAAGGATGATGATGGGGATAGAGGGGGGAGGGGGAAATGTAATGAAGATGATGATGAGGATAGAGGGGGGGAGGGGGAAATGTAATGAAGATGAGGAAGGATGATGATGAGGATAGAGGGGGGAGGGGAAATGTAATGAAGATGAGGAAGGATGATGATGAGGATAGAGGGGGGGAGGGGGAGGGAAATGTAATGAAGATGATGATGAGGATAGAGGGGGGGAGGGGGAAATGTAATGAAGATGAGGAAGGATGATGATGAGGATAGAGGGGGGAGGGGGAAATGTAATGAAGATGAGGAAGGATGATGATGAGGATAGAGGGGGGAGGGGGAAATGTAATGAAGATGATGATGAGGATAGAGGGGGGGAGGGGGAAATGTAATGAAGATGAGGAAGGATGATGATGAGGATAGAGGGGGGAGGGGGAAATGTAATGAAGATGAGGAAGGATGATGATGAGGATAGAGGGGGGAGGGGGAAATGTAATGAAGATGAGGAAGAATTATGATGAGGATAGAGGGGGGAGGGGGAAATGTAATGAAGATGAGGAAGGATGATGATGAGGATAGAGGGGAGGGGGAAATGTAATGAAGATGAGGAAGGATGATGATGAGGATAGAGGGGGGAGGGGATATGTAATGAAAATCTCAGATTTCTATGAATTCTCCGGAATACACTTTTGTAAATCAGGTGTCATTCCCCCCCCCCCCCCCATGTCACGTGATTGGGGGTGACATTTGGGAAAGGTGTGCAGGGGAGAGCCCCGCCCCCGTGCCTTCTGCAGCCTCTTACTGGCTGAGTGTAGAGCAGGGGGCGGGGCTCTGGTCTCTCGCACTCTCTCCTCGCTGTCATCTTAGTACATCGGAGCTCTGAGCGGTGAAATGTCGGAGAGGAGCGGATCTCGCGCTTCATTCACCATCCGGGACATCCTGAACATGGACTGTGCGGACTGCGAGGAGGACTGCCACACGTCCAAGAACGATCCACAGAGTCCAGACAGGGGGCCCCAGGAGGACACAGAGGGGCCCCACTGGTACACTGACCAGGAGCCACACTCCGAGGGTGAGTCCAGGGGCCCTCATAGACCTCCCATAGGGGCCAATTTACTAACATGGAGCAAAAAGTCCAATAACATGGAAGAAAATCTAATTCCCGCATAACGATCGGTACACGACATCGTCCTATTCACTAAGAGGGGAGAACACCATTCATTTCTTCATTTCTTTTTGATTCTATCATTTACAACCGATCAGTATCGATTATATGTATTCCACATCGAATTTATAGAAATGGTTTATCCTTCATCGATATCATCTGTTATAGATCATCAAATTATTATCGGTATATACATCTATATCTGTACATCTATAATCCTCTATATACACCTCACTATATACCCCTCTATATATATCAATATACTCCTCACTATATACCCATATCAATATACTCCTCACTATATACCCCTCTCTATATATCTATATACACCTCACTATATACCCCTCTATATATATCTATATACACCTCACTATATACCCTTCTATGTATATCTATATACACCTCACTATATACCCTTCTATGTATATCTATATACACCTCACTATATACCCTTCTATGTATATCTATATACACCTCACTATACCCTCTATATATATATCTATATACACCTCACTATACCCTCTATATATATATCTATATACACCTCACTATATACCTCTCTATATATCTATATACACCTCACTATATACCTCTCTATATATCTATATACACCTCACTACACTCCTCTATATATATCTATATACACCTCACTATACCCTCTATATATATATATATATATACACCTCACTATAATTATCTATATATATATCTATATACACCTCACTATACCCTCTCTCTCTCTCTCTCTCTCTCTCTCTCTATACATATATATATATATACACCTCACTATATTCCTCTATATATATCTATATACACCTCATTATACCCTCTATATATATCTATATACACCTCACTATATTCCTCTCTATATATCTATATACACCTCACTATACACCTCTCTCTCTCTCTCTCTCTCTCTCTCTCTCTCTCTCTCTCTCTCTCTCTCTCTCTCTATATATATATATATTCACCTCACTATATATCTATATATACTTCACCCCTCTATGTATATCTATTTTGCACTCCTTATCATGATGAATATCTATCACATGCAGTTCATGTTTCATGCATGAATAATATTATAATTGTTCTCTTCATCTCCCTGTCTATAATATTCCTCCAATAATAATCGATATCTCCGTCTACCGAATATCTATCACATGCAGTTCATATTTCATTATCTTTGATACAAATCATCACATTGAGGCCGATTTTCTAAAATGATTGAAAATCTTCGTACAATCAATTCTGTGAATATTCGCCTCAATAATCGATCATCGGCCGAGGTGAAGCTTTACTAGAGATCTTCCAGTAAATATGGATCTTTACCTTACATACAATAGATCGTACAAAATACATCTCAAAATATACATCTTCCACTATACACCTTGTAATCTCCCCCAGCCGATCCTCCTCGGGATCTATAGATCGATGTCAGTGGAATATTCTCCTCCATCCACATTTATATTCATCTCTATAGACGGTGATAAATACGGACTGATTGATAAATATCGATCATAGAAATATTCCAAATTAAATAGACATATAACGATCGCTCTGTCATCTCTGACTATCGATAATCTGTAATTTCTATTTGTAATATTTCTCTGATATAATGGAATCGATGGCGATATCACACAATCCATACATCGTATATTTAT
Organism: Lithobates septentrionalis; assembly: GCA_037952835.1. Taxonomy (NCBI): domain Eukaryota; kingdom Metazoa; phylum Chordata; class Amphibia; order Anura; family Ranidae; genus Lithobates; species Lithobates septentrionalis. The sequence continues at coordinate 204 of JBBDGP010004769.1, read as the reverse complement.
TATATATAACATCGTCATTGTATAGAATGACTTCTCCCTGTATACTGTATTGAATACATTGTATATTCTCTCCGATATTCAGTATCCATTTTATTTTATTTTTTTGTTTACAAACTTTTATTGAGGTTAAATTGTGCTACTTTTACTGCATTGAAAACTCTCATTATCTATCTAATAATTATCGGTCAGACTGTCTAACGTCTC